>CAKOES020000606.1:0-22255 GCA_933207985.1 Pelobates cultripes
ACAGTACTGCACTATTATTTTGTCTTTACTTCTTTATCTTCGAGGTCAATTGTGTATAACTCCTTGAAGACCTATGTACATATAATAAACTGTACATACACTTTGGGTGTGGTAGACTCTGTTTTTTCCTTGTATTTGTGTGTTTACTGCTGCCTGCATTTACCTTTTGTTAAATTCTATAGTGAGCGCCTATTATCTCTTTGTATGATGAAAATATAAGTATTGGTTTGCATTTCTTACTGTTAGGAATGATTTTATAACAGGCAGCCATTTTATAATCAGTGACCATTTAAGTCAGCCGCCATTTCATTTCAAGCATTAACCATTTTAAATCTGATTCTATTGTTTTAGTGTATTGCTAAAAAGCTGTTCTCTTTTCTAAAGACATAATAAAATATTTGGTATGATTTATTTGTTAATTAAAGTGTTCTGTTGCATTTGCAAACAGATGTTCTCTAAATTGGGAAGTATATTTCCAGCAAGATACTTTGAGGAAGTAACAGAAATATATATTCTGCAAGCTGATCAAATATGTTATGGTATGATACAACATCTACAATTAAATGAAAGATGTACAATTATATTTTGAGAAAGTAGTAATCTGCCAAATTATCAAGTGATGTCTACCTTTGGCCATGACCTGTCTACCTTGTGACCATAATTTTTCTGTCAATGCTTCAAAATATTTTCTGAATTGCTGACTCTGTGTTATATGACATAGTGCTGAGTAATCATCTTCTGTTTTTTTTTTAATATAAACTGTGATTTAAGCCAATAAATTTCGAGATATGATTTGAGACCGTGTGTCGTGTGTCAGTCATTTCTCCCGAGCTGCTCGTATGTGTGTTTGTGCCGGTTAGAGTTCCAATGACGATCTGCAGCTGTGAATAGTCCCCCGGGAAGAATTTCTGCCCTAACACCTACCTTTACATTTTTATTTTTGTTAATAGTGCTCCACTTTTATCCAAATTTATATTTCATTATTATGGCTTTTTTCCTTTTTGTTAACTGCTTACTATATAATTTGAGTATACATCACATATATTGTTATAGATTTCTTTAGTAATCGCTAAACAACACTATGCAGTGATCCTGAAAGGTCATTTTTATTCATCTTTATTTAAATCTTATAAGTACAAAATATGCCTTGTGTAAAGCAAATATTATTGTTACAAAAAATATATATATATATGTTTAAAAAATATATGAATATCTCAAATTAGATGTTGAGAAGCCCACCTTGGGCACAGAAACTCAAATAAATCGTATTTTCACAATTATCCCAGAATTCCCAGCTTATAATGTACATAAGTAAACAAACAAGCATCATGCTCCCAGAATTCATCCTACATTTCTCTTCACAATGGATGCTTTTGGGTCTCCACAGCATGGGTCCTGTTCTTGTACGCAAGTTATTGTCTCTCTGCGAATATATAGCTAGGTACCAAATAAGTTGTGGTGAGACCATCTGTATTAAAAACTTTCTTTTTTTTTTTAAATGCCAATCCAAATATAAAGAGTGGGAAGTTGACGAAGGGTCATAGAAACCTTTAATATTTAGTAATTGACTATTAATTCAGAGAAATCCGTATCTGTATTTAAGCAGCCTCTGCTTTGCTACATGGAAAAAAATATATATATTTCCAGCTGGAAGTTAATTTGGTTATCTAAGATCTCCCAGATAGATAGCTTCTCTTTTTCCATACTCTGGAAACACACATCCTAAAGAGACAGTCATGATACATTATATAGGCAGTGCATATGAAAGATTCACATTTAGAGACATCATAGTGTAAGTAACATGCCTGTATCATACTTTTATTGTTTTGTAATGACTTCCTTTTATAGCAGACAATGAGCTGACATTAATTAAAGGGTCCCTTAAGCCTGCAATGTAAAATACTGCAATTATAAAAAAAAAAACATAGGAAAGCATTGATTGGCCAATTGCCGAGGGACCTCAGTGCTGGACATAGGTAAGTGAAAAAAGGGGTAGGATTCCTTCGTTTTTTACATCTGCAGAGAGCACAATATTTATATTTTACCTTACATGATATTGCTGAGGACATCTGGCTGAACACATGCTAATGTGGGGATTATACCACTTTATGCTGTTTTATTTATCTTGTGATTGCATTACTATAATAATTATATACATCCATATCCCTGTTACATACTACACTATATAATGCTCCTGTGTTTGTTTTTTCCATAGCCATACTCAGCTGAGGTCTCATACCCATTAAGAAAGGCCTTTATATCTTGCAAGGCAGGAATTGTTCCGACCAAGCCTGAATTCCAGAGCTGGCCAGAAGCTCTAGCAAATGTAAGTGCTTTTCCACTTTCATCCTGTCCAAGCTTCAATATATACTACACCACTCTTTTTTTCTGCTTTGTTTTGCATAGTCCTCAATCTGAAGTGCAACTACCAACACATAATGAAACTAGAATATAGCTTTGGTTTCAAATTTGTCAGGTCATTTTATTACTGAGCAACCTTCATGCACTGCTTTTTCTAAAATGTAGGACTGCTTGCAGATGTAGAATATGTCACATACACATCTTTAATAAGCAACATACACATTTGACATTGTCACAAGTATGCCATATCACATTAGAGTGACACACTGGTTTAATGGGTTTTTTTTTTCTATTTTTCAGGCAGGTCTAAATAAAATGTAGCAATGTTTGTGATAATATATTTAAATTTTTTGACAAATCTATTCAGATCTTTAATAGGTAAAATCCCACCTTACATTTTTCAGCAGGGAGATCTTGATGACCACATAAGCAAAGTGATCTACACCCGATATTGATGCAGATCAGGAAGCTCTGCCACTGGACCACCAGGGATCCAGCTCACACTCTACTGGATCACCAGGGAAGGTAAACAGGAGGGGTACATAAACACACAAAAAACTCAGACTGCTCTACCCACATTTCCGTTGCAACCTCCCTACATACAGCTCTCACCCTCCTCAACACACACTCTCACATACACACAGCACTGGCACCCTACCTAGGGCCCTGGGCAACCTTAATCCGGCTCTGAATATACAGTGCTTTTTTGGCGTGTGTGGCAAACCTACTTGGGAGGATTTGGGAATGTTGCCTGCTTCCAGCTTTGTACTTGGTTATTGCATTCTACCAGCAGAGATCCTGGGATTATAAAATTGCAGCTCCGCAACAGCGTGTATTTATTTTTTATTACTGCAGATGTGATTGTCTAATTTAGCATTCATTAAGTACTGTGATTATCTATACTGCTTTTTTACCCTGACATTATAACCCTGACTCTCACATGAATTGATCTAGTTCTGACCACTGGGTGATTGTTTCAGCATAACATTTTACAATGAATCTGAATGTATAGTATTTTCAGTTGACTATAAATGTCCGCGAATTAAAGAAAAAATATTTACAGAATGTGATGATTCACAGAAATTGATATTTGTGAGCAGCTTTGCTATTTCAGTAATTTTGCTATTTCTCTTATAATCTAGACAAAGATAACAATTATTAAAGAAACACTCCAGTCATGATAACCTCTACAGCTCACTATGCACTGGGGATTCTTTTTGTGAGGATTCAAACTGTAAGGAGTCAAAGCATATTTCTCGCATATAGCTAGGTGCCAAATAAATAGTGATGAGAACAAACATGATAAAACGCTGTACAATTTGGTGCAGATAAAAAAAATTTATGTTGTGCATCATCTTTCACAGAGAATTCCATGTTTCCACAAACAGTCGTCACTCCTGGCCTGCACTACCATCTCCCAAGAGCCAGAAGTTCCTCAAAAAGAATTTCTGTTATCTTTCCTGAACAAATCCCTGCGATTGGTGGGTTAGCTTATCGGCTTAAAGCGATCAGCTGACGCTCTCAGCCAATGAGCTAAGCCCTGTATAGTAAGGCTTAGCTCAGGAGAGCTAATGGAAGTTCCTGTTGAGGTGTTGGGAGATTGCAAAGGCTGGGATTGACGCCCAGAGAACCCGAGGTCTTAAACGGTTTGACTCCTTATGACTGGTGGGGCGGGTGAGCACCAGGGCATTCCTGGCACCATACCACTACAGCAAGCTGGCCAAGTTCACTTCTCCCATATCTATGTAGGTGTAATACTTATTTTGTAATATTTCTTTAATTGGAACTCAACTGCAGCATTTCTTGGTTGCAACAACAATAAGGTTCACCTCCTTTTATATTGGTATGAAACTATGGTCACTGTACCTTTAAATATCCATGTAGGTAAAATTAGGCTTTGTAGCAATCCCTTATGAGTAAGAGGAATAATTAGACAAAGTGACACTTTAGTGAGTTTTAGATACTGTGTAATATAAATAATAGTAATTGACTTGTTTGGTAAAAGTATTACTTAACTTAAAGGCAGTTCTGGCACTGGAAGGGTTAATTCACCCAATGAAGGAGAAATTAGAAGTCCGTTTCAACAAGCTGAGAACTAGGAGTGGAGAGTGGGGAAGTCCGTTTTAACAAGCCGAGGTCTGGGAGTGGAGAAGGTAGAATTCAGAGTTACAAGCCGAGGTCTAGGAGTGGAGAAGGTAGAAATCCGTTTACAAGCCGAGGTCGAGAAGTGGAGAAGGTAGAAATCCGTTTACTAGCCGAGGTATAGAAGTGGAGCAGGTAGGATCAGAAGTAGAGCAGCTGATCTTCATGCAGCACCTGTGCGAATAATCCAGCCCTTTGAATCTGGCGCGGTCCTCCTAAGTATCGTGGAGGGACCGCGTCAGAGAAAGGGGCGGGGCTGAGCGCCGTGAACCCGGAAGTGGGTTCCGGCGATAAATTACATGCCATGCTATACCTGACAGTACCCCCTTCCCATGGGGCATCCTCTGGGTGCACTATTTCGGTTTGGAGGGATAGCGTTTGTGAAAGGCAGTAACTAACCTCCTAGCATGTACATTAGATGAATCTTCCCAAGTGTCTTCATCAACTCCATAACCTTTCCATCTGATAAGGTATTGTAAGGAGCCACGGTGGACACGAGAATCCAAAATTTTGTGAATTTCATATTCTTCTTCACCTTGGACAATGATAGGTTCAGGAGTTGTTACTATTTCCCTATAAAAAGGATCAGGGATGTGTGGTTTAAGTAAGGAGACATGGAATACTGGATGAAGTTTAAAACTTGGAGGAAGTTTTAGTTTAACAACGTTATCATTAATGATAGTAATTACTTGAAAGGGACCAAGAAAAAGAGAGCTCAATTTCTTTGAAGGACGGCTTGTGGTAATATTCCTTGAAGAGAGCCAGACAAGATCCCCTACCTTGTAAGGAGGGGGAATTCTTCTATTATTGTCAAAAAACTTTTTCTGGTTATTTTGGGCGAGTTGAAGATTCTCCCGTAATTTGAAAAATAGAGAAGACATAAATTCATTTTTTGATGTAACAGTAGGATTGGATGAAGTAATGGTTTGGATGGGGAATGAAGACGGATGAAAACCATAGTTGGAGAAGAAAGGAGTCATTTTCGTACTAGAATGAATGGTATTATTGTAAGAAAATTCGGCCATAGGTAACCATGTGGTCCAGTCATCTTGGAGGTATGAACAATAACATCGAAGATATTGTTCCAAACATTGGTTAACCCTTTCTGTTTGCCCATTAGTTTGGGGATGATAAGCGGAAGAGAGTTTGCGTTGAATTTGAAGGGAGAGACACATCTCTTTCCAGAATTTGGAGGTAAATTGTGTCCCCCTATCAGAAATAATTTCTTCAGGAAGACCATGAAGTTTCACAATATTGTCAATAAAGACCTTAGACAATTCTACAGAGGAGGGTAATTTTTTTAAAGAAATGAAATGGGACATTTTTGTGAAGCGATCCACAACGACAAGAATAGTGGTGAAATGTTGAGAAGGTGGAAGATCAACGATAAAATCCATAGAAATGGATTGCCAAGGTTTTTCTGGAATAGGTAAGTTAAGTAGTAATCCAAAAGGTTGATTATGTTCTGGTTTAGACCTTTGACAGATAGGACATGTTTTGACATATAATGCAATGGTTCTATCCTGGCGAGGCCACCAATAATATCGTGAAGTTAGTTCAAGTGTTTTCTTTATTCCAGGATGTCCAGCTAGGGGGGAATCATGAACCATCTTAAGTAATTTATTCCTAAGAATGGGAGGAATATAAATTCTATTTTTAAAATAAAATAGACCATCCTTTTTTGTTAGTATAGGTGTTTTGGGAAGTTCAAGATCCTTCTGATTCAAATTCTTTATGTCATCTTGAAGAGAAGAGAGGATTCCTATTATTTTGGTAGAAGGATAATCATCAGTAGTAGTTTTAGAAGGAATTCGAGAAAGAGCGTCAGCCTTTTTATTTCTATTTCCAGGTCTGTATATTAATTGGAAGTTAAATCGGTTAAAGAATAGGTTCCATCTAACTTGTCTAGCTGTAAGAGTTTTGTTAGTATAGAGATATTCAAGATTTTTATGGTCAGTATAAACTATTATAGGTTGTTTTGTATCTTCCAGAAGATGACGCCAATTTTCGAAGGCAGCTTTAACACTTAATAATTCTTTTTCTCCAATAGGATAATTTTTTTCAGCAGAGCTCAAGGATCTTGAAAAAAAGGCAACTGGATGAAGTGGATCTTGTGGAGTCTTTTGTTGAGAAAGAACTGCTCCGATGGCTGCATCTGATGCATCAACTTCAAGAACATATAGGAATGTTAGATTAGGTAGTTGTAGAATAGGTGCAGTTGTAAATCTTTTTTTTAATTCGTCGAAGGCTGTTTGTGCATCTTTATTCCAATTAAAAGGACGTTTACTACTGTTGAGGAGGTTAAGAGGATGTGATACATCCGAATAGTTTCTAATAAATTTTCTATAGAAGTTTGCAAATCCAAGAAAGCGTTGTAATTCTTTTGTAGTAGTAGGAGCAGGCCAATCAATAATACATTTGATTTTGGAATTATCCATCTTCAAAGAATGAGGTGAAATAATGTATCCTAGAAAAGAGAATTCAGTAACCTCAAAAAGGCATTTTTCTGGTTTAGCGTATAATTTATGAGTTCTCAGTCTAGATAGAACCCATCTAACATGTTTCCTATGTTCATCCAAATTGTTAGAATATATTAAGATATCATCTAAGTAGATAATAACACATACATCCAGAAGATCTCTAAAGATATCATTGATAAAATGTTGAAACGTTGCAGGGGCATTACAGAGCCCGAAAGGCATCACTAGATATTCGTAGAGACCATATCTTGTCCGGAAGGCGGTTTTCCATTCATCATCCTGTTTTATTCTAATGAGGTTATATGCGCCTCGAAGGTCGAGTTTAGTGAATATAGTTGCAGTTCTTAACCTTTCAATTAATTCATTTATTAGTGGAAGAGGATAACGATTTTTAATAGTTATTTTATTTAAGGCTCTGTAATCTATAATAGGACGGATGGTTTGGTCTTTATTCTTCACAAAGAAAATACTAGAAGCAGCAGGAGAGGTCGAGGGTCTGATGAACCCTTTGCGTAAATTTTCATTAAGATATTCTTTTAAAATTTCTAACTCCTTTTCAGAGAGTGGATAAATATGACCATAAGGAATAGGAGCTCCGGGTATGAGATCTATTGGGCAATCATATAGCCGATGAGGAGGAAGTGTTTCCGCTTCTTTTTTACAAAAAACATCTGCAAAATCGGAGTAGAATGGAGGTATAACTGGTTCTACAGTAGTTTGGAGAATAGGAATGTGTTGTAAGCACGTTTTTTTACAGAAATCAGAAGCAAAGGAGATGGAGAAGGGAGACCACTTAATTAAGGATCATGGTTTTTTAACCAATTAATTCCTAGAATGACGGGATAAAGTGGAGATTTAATAATATCAAATGTAATGAATTCGAAATGTACGTTGTTGGTAATCATTCTTAGAGGGATTGTTTCATCTTTGATGGGTCCTGAGGATATAAATGAACCGTCAATAACTCTGATTGGAATAAAATTGGTTTTTTGAACACAAGGAATTTTATTTTTTGAAACAAAAGAAAAATCAAGAAAAGTTCCATTAGCACCAAAATCAATGATGGCCTCAGTCACGATTCTTTTTGTATCCCACTGTAATATGAGAGATATAGAAAAATAAGTAGATGCTTTTCTTTTTTGAAAAACGTTCAATATAGAGGTAGATGAATGAAGCTTACCACCTTTTGAATGTTTCAGTAGAGGACATTCGGAAATTAGATGTTCGTTCGAAGCACAATACATACATAAGTTTAGTTGTCTCCTTCTTATTCTTTCTTCAGAAGTAAGAGGACTTTTTATTATACCTACTTCCATAGGTTCAGTTTGTGGAGGAATTTTTTCAGGTAGTTTTAGAGTAGTGAAAGGTTTTCTCCAGGTAGAATTAGTAAGAACCCTTTCAGCTTTTCTTTCTCTTAGACGTCTATCAATACTGATAGACAGTTGAATCAATGCATTTAAGGTAGGAGGAAGTTCTGTACGAGAGAGTTCATCTTTCACAGCTTCAGATAATCCGAGGCGGAATTGATTGCGTAAAGTAATGTCATTCCATTGGGTTTCTGTAGCCCATCTTTTGAATTCTGCAATATAATCTTCAACAGGTCTATTCTTTTGGTGTAATGTTCTGATGGTTAAATCAGCAGTAGTTTGTTTAAAAGGATCTTCATATAATAAAGACATAGCTTCAAAGAACTCATCCAATGAATCCAATATGGGATCATCATTTTCCAAAAAGGAATGGGCCCATGCCATAGGTTCACCTCTTAAAAAAGAGATCACTGAACAGACTTTGGATCTTTCGGTGGGATAAGATCTAGGTTTTAAAGCAATTAGTAGTTTGCAAGAATTCAAAAACTCTCTGTACTTTGTTCTATCTCCATGAAATTTTTCTGGATTACAGACAGCAGGATCACCAGCCGATTGAAGAGCGGCATGAGGAAGATGACCTTGAATGTCTCTAACATAGGTTAATATTCTCTCATTTGTAATTTGCAATTCCTGTAACCCTTGAGCAATCGTATCCACTCTATTGGTTAGGACAGAAACTTGAGAGTTAATATCTGCTGGTTCCATTAAATTGGCTGGATTATTCTGTAATACTTATTTTGTAATATTTCTTTAATTGGAACTCAACTGCAGCATTTCTTGGTTGCAACAACAATAAGGTTCACCTCCTTTTATATTGGTATGAAACTATGGTCACTGTACCTTTAAATATCCATGTAGGTAAAATTAGGCTTTGTAGCAATCCCTTATGAGTAAGAGGAATAATTAGACAAAGTGACACTTTAGTGAGTTTTAGATACTGTGTAATATAAATAATAGTAATTGACTTGTTTGGTAAAAGTATTACTTAACTTAAAGGCAGTTCTGGCACTGGAAGGGTTAATTCACCCAATGAAGGAGAAATTAGAAGTCCGTTTCAACAAGCTGAGAACTAGGAGTGGAGAGTGGGGAAGTCCGTTTTAACAAGCCGAGGTCTGGGAGTGGAGAAGGTAGAATTCAGAGTTACAAGCCGAGGTCGAGAAGTGGAGAAGGTAGAAATCCGTTTACTAGCCGAGGTCGAGAAGTGGAGAAGGTAGAAATCCGTTTACTAGCCGAGGTATAGAAGTGGAACAGGTAGGATCAGAAGTAGAGCAGCTGATCTTCATGCAGCACCTGTGCGAATAATTCAGCCCTTTGAATCTGGCGCGGTCCTCCTAAGTATCGTGGAGGGACCGCGTCAGAGAAAGGGGCGGGGCTGAGCGCCGTGAACCCGGAAGTGGGTTCTGGCGATAAATTACATGCCATGCTATACCTGACAGTAGGCCAGCGGGCAGAAAATGATGTTTAAAGTTTAAAAAGGTTTGTAATTGAGGGTATAGGTCACCACACTGCTGATTTTTTTCTTCAAATTTAAAATGCACGCTTGGGGTATTTTCAGCTGATCTGTTATGGCTGGCCTGTTATAATTTATTAACCTCATTCACTGCCAAGTACATTTTGCTTGAACAGAAATATTAGCGTAACATTTATTTGAAACATGGGATGCATAGCTAGCAAATAAGTGTATAATAGAGGAGCAATTTATGTATAGATTGCATATTAGACAAACTTCAAATATGCAGCTTATGGCACGATACCTGCCCTCTCCTGGTTTCTCCAGCAGTCGTGCTGCATTCTGACGTCCTCTAGTCATTCCCACGCCATCCACTAGCCGTTATTGCTGCAATTCTAACGCTTTACACTGTGTCTCTCCATCTATTTATAACGCACAGTCCATGCGTCAACAGTATGACATAGGGGAAGTGGGATTATGTCTTTTGCAATGCCCACTTATGCTGGGGGTGTGTGGAAGTGAGGCAATCAAAGACCAGTAATGTGCTTCCTAACCCATCTGTATTTTTATAGGTTAGTTGCCTATTGGGTTACCACTCCCCACCGTGAATGCTCACAGGTGTTTGTAAGGACCCTGATGGCATTACATGCAGTACAACTTACTGAAAGTGGCAACTGAATATATAAAGAATGTCTGCATTTGAGCATAATGCCCACTTACAGTATGTAGAGTTAAATAATATATTTCTAAAAGAAAGTTATTTAAAACATTTTAAAACTATTTTTATCAATAGGAGAGCTCATTCACCCTCCCCCCTTCTCTGACTGCAATAATTATATCACCCATTAAAACTTCCTTTACTATTTGGAAGTGGTTAAATTGTCATTATTTATTTAGTAAATCAGGATTTATAGATTTTTTTCATAGCATAATTGAGTAAAATCCAGAAATCTAATGCCATCTATAATCAGTAACCGGAATATGGTTTCCGCAATTGACATTAGTGTATTTACAACACTTAACACTTAATGTATTATGATATATTGCAGCACCCTTTAACACAACCTGCATATGCGCTATGTGCATCTGTGCATGAGCTGGTGATAGATAACGTCACTCAGGAAGGAATATTAAGGCAAATCACACCTTTGTCCATATGAGATGAAGATTTCAGAGTGCTTAGATGTATGAAATGTTGCTAATATACTATTCACTATACAGTTTGGTGTCTGTTTTATTGATTATACCTATCATTTTGATAAAGATACAGGAGCCAGCTGATATACCTGCTCTTAAAATAGATAAAGCAAACAAGCTATATACCCGTACATTAAAAAGATAAAAGAACCAGGTTATATACCTGCACATTACAAAGGTAAAGGAACCAGGTTATATACCTGACCATAAATCCGATAAAGGAGCCATACTATATACCTGTACATAAAACAGAAAAAAGGGACAGGTTATATAGCTGTGCATAAAACAGATAAAGGAGCCAGATTATATGCCTGCGCATAAAACAGATATAGGAGCCAGATTATATACCTGCGCATAAAACAGATAAAGGAGCCAGATTATATGCCTGCGCATAAAACAGATAAAGGAGCCAGATTATATACCTGCGCATAAAACAGATAAAGGAGCCAGATTATATGCCTGCGCATAAAACAGATAAAGGAGCCAGATTATATGCCTGCGCATAAAACAGATAAAGGAGCCAGATTATGTACTTGTCCATAAAATAGATAAAAGAGCCAGGTTATATACCTGCGCATAAAACAGATAAAGGATCTAGATTATATACCTGTGCGTAAAACAGATAAAAGAGCCAGGTTGTATACCTGTACATAAAATAGATCAAAGAGCCAGGTTATTTACCTGCGCACAAAACAGAAAAGAAGCCATGTGATACATCTGTGCATAAAATCTGCTAAACATTATGTTATACCTGTGAAAAGAGACACAGAAGCCAGTTGACTGACTTGTGTATGCAGCAGTGACAAGAGTCAGAGGGCAAACTACTGTGCAAGACAAGAGCAAGGTGCAAGACAAAGGACAAAAAAGAGTCAGGAGACAGAACAAGGAACAAGAGAGCAGTAAATAAAGTGATGCAGGGTTCTCAGGAGTCCAGTAACATATACATGTGCATAAAACATATTCAGGAGCAAGGGGAAAAGATGGTCCATGCACATCATACAGAACCTTGGGGCTGTGCCTTCTGATTCTAGATTTGTAGTGAGATTCTAGAAAGCTGTGCTATACATGTAAAGATTTGACGACAGAGTACAATGCAACAGATACTTTAGGCTTGTATAATAAAAGTAGATCTGAGGTCTTTATAATATTTTTATTTAGTTGAAATCAGAATAAATACACAGCTCCCCTTTGTAAACAGTAGAAAAAAAAATCTTATCATGTTCTTTGGCCTGTCTTTGTTTGGTTTGGCACATCATCTTTCTCCATATGAAAGGGAAATCATTCTTTTGAAAACATAGATTGGCCTTCCCCTTAATCTCCCATTGCCCTTCATTCTGTTCTAAATATCATATTCAAGGCATGCTAAAATCCACGACAGAAAGGCTGCATCCAGGAAATGTCCACACAGATGATTACGTAATTTCTGTGGAAGTGATTACGCCATTGCTCTCCCGTCTTTCCGTCCCTTAACATGTTCTAAGGGAGGCTGGAATGCCACTTCTCCAACTCGGATGCACATGCATTTTACTACACATGGCCTCTGGTTCCGTTCTGCATGCAAACAAAGCAGAACTTTAGCTGTATCCTCCAGGGTGATCTGTGTCCTGTGTAAAAATAAGGAAAACGTCACTGAAAGGAAAGAGCTCATTATTAGCAGTAACACCTCACTCATTTGTTTCCTACCAGACTGAAATTGCTCTATTGGATATAGCCGTTTGCTATATTCTAAGTGGTGGTGGGGTTTTATAGATGGAAAACATGGTTGTATTTTGTTTTAAAGGAACACTCTGAACACCATAACCACTACAGCTCGCTGTTTTTGAACAGCTGCAATCGATAGCTGTGCTGCTGTCCTCTGTGACACTGAGAATAAAGAAAAAAGTGTGGATTAAAGGGAAACTATAGTACCAGGAAAACAAACTTGTTTTCCTGACACTATAGCTTCCCCCTCTATAAAAACGCCTCCATCCCTGCTGTCACTTACCTGGGTCCAGCGCCGACGTCCCTCGGTGCTGGCTCAGCTCCTCCATCACTCCTCCAGGCCGACGAAGACCTAATGCGCATCTGCGACAATGGCCGCCCCCCGCATTAGAATTTCCCCATAGGAAAGCATTATTCAATGCTTTCCAATGTTGATTCCGCTGATGCTGGAAGTCCTCATGCATAGCGTGAGGACGTTCAGCATCGTTTAGGCGACCAAAAGTCGCCTTCAAGCCAGGAAGTCCCTCTAGTGGCTCTCTGTGAGATTACAGCATGCCTACCATGTAATTAGAGAGAGACAATCAACTCCCACACACTAAACTGATTGACTCTCTAAATACCATTAGGTCAATATGGCAGGGGGGAAAAACTTAGGTTCCACACCACTGAACCCAAGTAAAACGAGTGTATAGTCTCCCCTGTTCCTCCATAGTATATGTGTGGGGATAGAGGAGAACCATACTAATTAGAGAACCAACTAGTGACCTCTACCCTTTCCTCCACCCAGTGGGCGGTCAGGCGGAGAGTGTTAATTAACTAGTCCAGAGGGTACTAGAGCTCTGTCCCTTAATGTGTAATGATACCTAACTAGTATTATACATATTTTGCAGTGTGGCCTACCTTTTTATCTTTTTTCGCAAATATGGGATTTTTAAAATTTAATTTTATTGTATTGCACTCACCATGTTGCTCTTCGGTGCAATACTAAAACTGTTAATGTCCCATCGCTTGCTGAGATCTTACAGACTAAAGCATGTATATTTTTTTTAGTTTTTTTTTCTATATTCATAGCTGCAAACATTAACAAAGCTTTGCTCTTTGGGGATATAGCTGAAGTACGCCAGTTATTTCCCAGCTTTGTGCTGGGAAAATAATTTCACTGATTAAACTTGAGATACTTTCAGCGGTCAGCTTGCATCTATTTTGCTTTGTACAGGACGAGGCCTTTTCCGTTCATTCTGCACAGTGGGAGAAAATCAAGGCATTGCCTCCATATATAGGATGCAACGTTGACTCAAGTATATATTTTGGTTGCCATGTGAGATATAGGTATTTTCTTTCTTTCTCATTTCCGTCTTTTAGTGGCAAAGTGTTCTGTCTTCTAGTGCATAGTGGCATAGTGTTCCAGTCCATAGTGTTCCAGTCTAAACACCCTTTCCAGGGGAAGAATTAGACCTTGTTTTAGAAGTATCTTTCATGTTTTGAGAACTGCTTAAAAGGAAACTATAGAACAAAGTTGATTTCCTAGCACTATATCTTCCTATAGTGTCACCCCTCTCTCTCAATATCCTCAGTCCTGCACAGAACGTACAACCCACATGTTCCAAATCTTGGAAGTTGTCCCAGTTGTCCTGATTGTATACCCTTTTGCTCCAGCACTGGTGTTTATCATGCAGTTTAAGAAACACTATAGCGTTAGAAATACAAACCTTTATTCTTAAAGCTATAATGCCCTAGTCCCTATCTAGATTCAGGTCCCCCGTATGAAAAGTTAAAAATAAGAAAGAAGCTTTTAACTTAACTTTTTCTAGGGCCAAATCTCCATTGGTGGAGCTGCCAGCTCAGTTTCCCGTAATGTAATTGTTGCTTCCACAAGCAACGTCCAATCCAATGCTCCTTATAGTAGAGCACTGGGAATGAGGATCATATTGAATTCAATGCTTTCCAAGGAGCTACGTTTGGTGAGATGACTGAGTTTCACCCAGACGTCTACATTGTTATTAAGTGGTCTGGGTGCATTTAGTGGTCCTTTGAACAAATTTCTCATGTACGCTTCAATTCTCTCAATATCATTCTCTGCAGAGAGACTGTAAGAAGTGCAATCTCACCCCTTAAACAACAACATCAACTTTTATAATTTAAATTTTATGACTGTATTCATGCACTCACGTTTTTGTCTCACATGTTCCACATACAAGGTAAAAGTGAGTGCAAATATACAGCCATGAAATGTAACTTATAAAAGATGCTGTTTTTGTTCAAGGAGGAAGTTGACACCTCTTACAGTCTCTCTGCAGAGACAGATATTCAAGGAACACTATAGGGTTAGGAACACAAACACGTATTTCTGACTCTAACTCCCCTGGCCAACGCTTACCCTCCTAAATATAATAAAATATTACATTTATTCCAGGCTGCTGGTGCTGGCTCTGCCTAATTGTCTGACAACATCAGAGGTGATGATCTCAGCCAATCAAAATGTTTTCGTCTGAGGAGTGAACACTGCCTTTTCTGCAGGGACAGGCTGTAGATACTAGAACAACTACATGTAGCTGTAGTTGTTCTTGTGACTATAGTATCCCTTTAAGACAATTGAAGCCTAAAGGAGAAATGTGTTTAACTGCAAGGTAAGCACCAGTGCTGGAGCAAAATGATATATAACTGTGACGGAACTCGTGGGTTTCCTCGTTTGTAACACATGGGCTCAGAGTTCTGTGCAGGATTGATGATATCCTGCACCTTTTAGCATATTAGCACAATATTGCTCCAAATAAAGAATTTTGTAAGGAATATATTACTGGCATTTTTGTATTATGTGTTTGTTTTTTGTAATACCTCCAGCAGATAAGTTTTGTGCAGGTGGCTCTCTAGCTGATATTCCTCACTATCCATATTCTTTTAGTATTTGTTCTACTAGGTTTCTTAACCCCTTCTAGAAGTTAAGGCATGTTATGCCATCCTACAAAAGGAAGGCTTTAACACTGTTAGAGTGGAATAGCTCCAGTCATGATCAGGGAACCTTTTTGACAACCCTGGCAGTTCCACTGCATTCCTTGTCCATTGGTGCAAGTCATGCATGGGCGTCTGCAGGGGGGGTAAGGGGGGGCACTTGCCCCCCTCCCCCCCCCCCTGGATTTTTCAGCCTGTTCTGCTATTTTTCGTGTGAGTTAAAATGAACTGCAATACCGGCGCCCGCCAGTAGGTGGCGCTGTGTATGGAGAGAGACAGGGATAGGAAGCTGCATCTTATCCCTGCTTCTCTCTGCTGATTGAAACCGCAGGGGAGCAACACATGCAGCCAGAGACAGCCTACAGATCAGGTAAGTGTGGGATGGGGTGGGGGGTTTGAGATAGCCTATAGATTAGGGGGGCAGCAGCCTATAGATTAGGGGGGGCAGCAGCCTATAGATTATGGGGGGCAGCAGCCTATAGATTTGGGGGGGGGCAGCAGCCTGTAGATTAGGGGAGTGAGCCGGGGGGGGGAGCAGCCTATTACATTAGGGTGTGCACCCTAAAGCACAAACACACACCATGTGTATATGTATATGTATGTGTATATATATATATATATACATATATATATATATATATATACACTGGTAGTGTGCTATGTGGGTGAGGGTGTTTTTGTGTGTGTTTGTGAGAGTGCTGTTAGTGTGCTGTGTGTGAGGGTGCTGTTTGTGTGGGAACTGGTAGTGTGCTGTGTGTGTGTGTGAGAGGGTGTTTGTGTGTACGTGTTTGTTCGGGTCCTCTTAGTGTGCTGTTTGTGTGCTGTGTGTGTGTGTTGTGTGTTTGTCAGGGTGCTGTTTGTGTGTGAGTGTGCTGTTTGTGTGTGGGTTTTGTGTGTTTGTGAGGATGCTGTTAGTGTGCTGGGTTTGTGTGGGTGCTGTGTGTGCAAGGGTGATGTATGTGTGTGGGTGCTGTTTGTGGGCTGTGTGTGTGCTGTATGTTTGGGTGGGGGCAGATTAGTTAATATCCCAGTCCTGCTGCCTTCCCTGGTGGTTCAGTGGAGAGTGAACTCTAGCCTGGGTTCTCTGCTGCCTCCCTCCATGCTGCTGTGGACCGGTGAGGTAGAACTTTGATCTCCCCAACGGCCCATGGAGGCTTAGACCGGAGCCGCCGCTCCGCGTAACGTCGGCTCTGCATGAGCCGACCGGGGAGATCCAGAGATCTCCCCTGACGGTCTCAATCCATTGGCGTGCCACGGGGTTAGGGTGTGCCCATGCACACCCGACACACCCCGTGCGCACGCCTATGGAAGTGAGGGATGGGGGAGACAGCCTACATGAAGAGTCAGCAAGGAGCAGGAAGGTAAAGTAAGAAAAGGAGAAGGAACAAAAATGAGCAGGAAGGGACATCAAGGAGCAGAAAGGGGCAGCAAGGAGCTGGAAGGGACAGAAAGGAGCACAAAAGGTAAAGTAGGAGAAGGAGCAGAAAGGAACAGAAATGAACAGGAAGGGTCAGCAAGGAGCTGGAAGGTAAAGTAGATGGAGCAGAAAGGGTCAGAAATTAGCTGGAAGGGGCAGAAGGAGCACAAAGGTAAAATAGGAGAATGAGCAGGAAGGGCCTGCAAAGAGCAGGAAGGGCCTGCAAGGAGCAGGAAGGAGCACAAAGGTAAAGGAGCAGAAAGAATCAGAAGGAGCACAAAGGTAAAGTAGGAGAAAGAGCAGAAAGGGACAGCAAGGAGCACAAAGGTAAAGTAGAAAAGGGAGCAGAAAGGGACAGCAAGGAGCACAAAGGTAAAGTAGAAAAGGGAGTAGAAAGGGTCTGCAAGGAGCAGAAAGGGATCAGAATGAGAAAGGAGCAGAAGGGCGCAAAATAAGCAGAAAGTAGCAGAAAGGTAAAAGAGCAGAAGGGGCCAAGTTTAGAAAACAGTGTCAGAAGAAAAAAAAAAGACTGTCAAATGAAGGAGAGGAAAAGGAGATTGGAGCAGGAAGGACAAATGAAGTGAACCCTCCACTTTATTCTGGACACCACATCATAAGGCTTTGGTACCTGGGCCTGGCAGGGAAACGCTGGACCTACTCATCTCCAAAGGTAAAAAAATATCGGGGGTTAATGTGTTCACTTTTATTTACTGAGTGTCAGGAAGCACAGAGTGCCATTGGGTAAGGGTGTTGCTGATTGGCTAGAGCGGTCAGCTGGCACTCTAAGCCAATCAGTAGCTCCCCATTCATAAAAAAGTAAAAATATTTTATGAACCGGGAAGTAGCGATTGGCTTAGAGTGTCAACTGTCCACTCTAGCCAATCAGCGGCACCCATGCCTGACGTCAATCTGCACTTCCTGACACTCTGTTTCAGAAGCCAAATACCACTGAGCGACCTGGAGCTGGAGGAAGCCTTTGGGGCTAAACCATTTGAGAGCGATTTAACCCCTTAAAGGAAAGCGAGCACCCAGGGGCTTCCTGGCATCATAGCATTTTCATTTAGGTGAAGTTGTTATGGTGACTAGAATGGTCCTTTAATTTGCTTAAAGGATCACTATAGTGTCAGGAATACGAACATATATTCCTGACACCATAGTTGTGAAAACGCTATTCACCCTGGCTTTATGTGATAATGGCTATGCCCCTTCCCTTTCATGACACTGTCAAAAAGGTACCAAGCATGGATGTCATTACAATTATGCCCCCCCCCTGGAAAAATTCCTGCGGACGCCCATGAAGTCATATGATCGTGATGACAACCCGTCACTATTACCATGTCTCCGTAAATTAATTCTAACACTGGCTGAAATATTGGTCTCTGCCCCTCTCCTCATTTTGATATGAGGTGAGAGAGGCAGAGTTACTGTGAAAAAAACCTGTTAAAATATAAATGTAACCCTCTCGATGCTGATTACACTGTTTATTCTTCGATCAGTAATTTTATTATTTACATTTTTGGATGTGGTGTAGGGTTTTCTGTGGGGGGAAGTAGGAGTTGGGGGTGGGTGAGATTGTCGGTGTTAGGGATTAATTAAAAATCGCTTAACATGGCACACTGTTATACGGTATACCATTATAGGGGTAATTCTCATTCCTGGTCTGCCATTTGTTTCAAAGGCATCATAGGCTCAGCAAACTAATGTGGCAAATGTCAATTAAAAAGGACAAGCCCTATATGTAACCCTATAGCTTTCCAAAAACGTATAAAACCTGTACATGGGGGGGTACTGTTGTACTTGTGAAGGCTAACAGTATTATAACATTCACAGTTAAAATGTCATGCAGAACTTGGGGGGTGGGTGGGGGACTATATTTCTTAATTTCTCACAAGATTTTATTCCCATTAAATTAAGGTTTATATATAACAATTTGATGTGAAATGAAAGCCCTATTTATTCTGAACAAAATAATATATATTAAGTATGGGTGCAGTTAATATGAAAGAGGTAAATTATGGTTGAACAAACATATAACTCAAATTCAAGGTTTTGTTTTGGACAATTGCTTTCACCCTTAAAGGACCACTATAGTGCCAGGAAAACATACTCGTTTTCCTGGCACTATAGTGCCCTGAGGGTGGCCCTACCCTCAGGGACCCCCTCTCGCCCGGCTCTGGAAAGGGGAAAGGGGTTAAAACTTACCTTTTTCCAGCGCTGGGCGGACAGCTCTCCTCCTCCGATCCTCCTTCTCTCCGCCCCGTCGGCTGAATGCGCACGCGCGGCAAGAGCTGCGCGCGCATTCAGCCGGTCGCATAGTAAAGCATTTACAATGCTTTCCTATGGACGCTTACGTGCTCTCACTGTGAAAATCACAGTGAGAATCACGCAAGCGCCTCTAGTGGCTGTCAATGAGACAGCCACTAGAGGAATAGGGGGAAGGCTTAACCCATTAATAAACATAGCAGTTTCTCTGAAACTGCTATGTTTATTAAAAATGGGTTAACCCTAAGTTGAATTTTGCTATGACCTGCGACCACTTCATTGGGCTCGGGGCGGTCTGGATGCCTAGAGTGGTCCTTAACCCCTTAGTGATATCGAGGATTTGCCCAGGACCGCCATCGGCATTTTTGGCTTGCCGACCGATGACGGTCCTGAACCGTCCTAACGGTCCTATTTACTTACCTGATCGCCGTCGTTCCCCCGGCGGCGATCAGCGTGGCTCCGGTTGTGGGGAGACCGCCTGCAGCCCAGACAGTCTCCCCACACTGATTTAGGACCCCTGTGGCCATGTGATCGCTTAACACAGCGATCACATGGTCACAATAGGTGTCCATAGTGCTGCCTGCAGGGGGACTGCCTGTACTGACAGGCAGTCTCCCTGCATGTGTAAAATCAAAAAATAAATTAAAGTTAGTGTTAATAAAAAAAATAAAAATAATTATATATGTGTATAAATGATATATAGACATATATTATACCTATGTAATATATGTCTATATATCATATATATATAATGTCATACTAAGTGTATTTTTATATTAATATGTACTTATATTAATATAAAAATACACTTATAATTAAATTACACACGTATATATATAATATATATAACTATATATATTGTATATATATATTATTATGCAAATATAAATAATAAGTAATTTAAATTAAATAAAAATTTTAAAATAATAATAAAAAATTAAAAAAATTATATAGCTATATGAAATTTTATTCTAACTGTATTTAAAAATTAATATATATATATTTATATCAAAATACACTTAGAATGAATTTGTATATATATCTATGTATATAAAAATAAATAAAAATAATAAGAAATATACATACGTCCATATACAAAATTACATAAATAATTATATAAATATACACGTAGACTTCAAATATATAAATATGCATATATATTTAAATTTTACGTGCGTATTTATGTAATATTTTTACATAATTCAGTAATTTTATTGATTGCAATTTGAGGGATCTGCCTGCCAACCCAGGCCGAAATTCCAGAGAATTTAATTTGCTAGCACTGTATTTTACCCTGTAACGTTCTACGACACCCTAAAACCTGTACATGGGGGGTACTGTTTTACTCGGGAGACTTCGCTGAACACAAATATTAGTGATTCACAACAGTGAAACATATCACAGCGATGATATTGTCAGTGAAAGTTACTTTTTTTGCATTTTTCACACACAAACAGCACTTTTACTGATGATATAATTGTTGTGATACGTTTCCAGTTTTTAAACACTAATATTTGTGTTCAGCGATGTCTCCCGAGTAAAACAGTACCCCCCATGTACAGGTTTTATAGGATTTTTGAAAGTTACAAGGTCAAATATATGGGTCAAATATTTTTGCATTGAAAATGGCCAGGTTGGTTACATTGCCTTTGAGAGCGTATGGTAGCCCAGGAATGAGAATTACCCCCATGATGGCATACCATTTGCAAAAGAAGACAACCCAAAGTATTGCAAATGGGGTATGTTCAGTCTTTTTTAGTAGCCACTTAGTCACAAACACTGGCCAAAATTAGCGTTCAATTTCGTTTTTTACTTTTTTTCACACACAAACAAATATGAACGCTAACTTTGGCCAGTGTTTTCGACTAAGTGGCTACTAAAAAAGACTGGACATACCCCATATTGAATACCCTGGGTTGTCTACTTTAAAAAATATATGTACATGTGGGGTGTTATTCAGAGATTTATGACAGATAATAGTGTTACAATGTCACTATTGATAAATTTTAAAAATGTATGTTTTGAAACCGCAATATCCTACTTGTACCAATAGCCCTATAACATGCAAAAAAAAGCAAAAAAGCACGTAAACACTAGGTATTTTTAAACTCAGGACAAAATTTTGAATCTATTTAGCAGTTTTTTTCATTCGCTTTTGTAGATGAGTAAAAGATTTTTCAAGTAAAAGTCAAAAAACATGTATTTTTTTCAATTTTTCATCAGATTTTTGTATTTTTTTAAAATTAAAATACATGAGATTATATAAATAATGGTATGTAAAGAAAGCCCCCTTTGTCCTGAAAAAAACAATATATAATTTGTATGGGAACAGTAAATGAGAAAGCGGAAAATTACAGCCAAACACAAACACCACAAAAGTGTAAAAATATGCCTGGTCGCAAATGTACAACATCGCAAAAACAGTCCAGTCCTTAAGGGGTTAAATCAGTCATTATACTATTGTTTGGCTTTTGTTTGTTTGTTGTTATATGTTAATGTCTCCCATATTAAAGCTAAAGTAGTATTGTGTAAATGTATTTATTATATAACTAGTATTGAGGGGGTTGAACAACCTTTCCACCTGGTTTTAGAAAGTTAACTGTTTGCATGGGCGTCCGCAGGGGGGGGGGCAAGGGGAGGCACTTGCCCCCCCCCTGGATTTTTCAGCTTGTTCTGCTATTTTTCGTGTGTGATTTAAAATGAACTGCAATACCGGCGCCCGTCAGTAGGTGGCGCTGTGTATGAGAGAGACAGAGATAGGAAGCTGCATCTATCCCTGCTTCTCTCTGCTGATTGAAACCGCAGGGGAACAACACATGCAGCCAGAGACAGCCTACAGATCAGGTAAGTGGGGGGAGGGTTTGAGAGGGGGGCAGCAGCCTATAGATTTGGGGGGGGGCAGCAGCAGATAGATTTGGGGGCAGCAGCC
>CAKOES020000607.1:577-22227 GCA_933207985.1 Pelobates cultripes
GGTGGGGGATATCCCGGTCCCTACTGGCTTAGCTAAGCCTGTTCCTGGGAAACTAGCTGTTAAATGGGATTATTGTGAATCTCTGCCAAATTTGTCACTGTGTTTAAGATTCTTTTTGACTCTCTGTGTGTCTATTGCTTCATGTGAAAGAAGTTTTTCCAAATTAAAATTGATAAAAAAATTCTTTCGCTCAACCATGAGTGAGACAAGGTTGACAAATCTGGCTATACTTTCAATTGAGCATGAATATGCAAGGAAGATTGGCTTTGATGAAGTAATCGATAAATTTGCAGAAATGAAGGCTCGAAGGCAGTGGATGTGAATCATTGCACATTACCTCTGCCGAATAGACACTTTGGATCTGTGTGTTTTTTTGTTTATAGAAAGCGCATTAACTGTTAAGTAAATGTTAATTAATTTTTCATAGTTCCATTTTTTTCAAGTTGATATACAGTTTACAAATTTGTGAAATAAATATTAATGAAAACATTGAAAAAATTGTGGGTGTTTTCTTACATTTTTATTATTTGGGGGGGAGGAGGGGGGTGCCACACTCAGGGTCCGCCCCAGGTGACAAATGCTCTAGGTACGCCCCTGCCAGGGACTAATTAAAGTATTTAGAAAATTGGGCAGACTAGATGGGCCGAATGGTTCTTATCTGCCGTCACATTCTATGTTTCTATTGACGTGGATGGGGCTTTATCACATACAGTATGTATAGTTTAGTGTCATCTCTACATTGTCTTAACTACATCGGTAGCACAGGCAGAGTTAGAAATGATTCAGACATGTATATGGGGTTTAATGGCATGCCAATAGCATAGAGAGAAACAAACATGGCACCTGTCTGGCGAGTTTGTGGCAGCCATCTTGGTTGCATGTGACACAGCCTCACGCCAAGCAGACAACATAGAATTAGTGGGGTAAACACACAGACTGGTAAAGGATACCATCTTGGATGAGGAAGGAGAATACAGTATCTCCTGAATGATAGGAATGTAATTGGGGGGGAATGACAGCCATGAGCAGTCTCTTTAAAGGGTCACTCCACAGCCAGGTCAAAGCAGAATTATATTATAGCACAAGGTACAATGATTCTCAATGAGAAGCAATGATCATCAGTCCGGATAGACTTCACCAACAAGGAGACGCTCAGTGGTGAAATAAAGGTAGGATTGGCAGCTTTTTTATATCCATTTATATTGTGCCTCAAGCAGAAGCGATCATTCAGAGGGTTTTAATGAGGCCGGGTCAGTTTAATGTATTTATTTGTGCAATTACACAGAATCTACGGTGAGTTCCGCACATTACAGCGATCCCTCAGCTCGTGGAAACTCATTCATTACATTAAATCACTATAAAATAGGGATGGGGGGGGGGGGGTTAATTCACTACAGTAGCTTTCCAGCTAAATGCAAAACAAGAAGCATGAAACGATTATAGAAAGATATCATAAAAAATATTAAAATTTTTTTTTTTTTTTTACAGAAACTAGACTTCTATATGCTGAGATGAGTTTTTTCTCTATTAAATAAAGCAGGTTTTAACTAGGTATCGAGCGATATTGATTTTGTTAGAGCCGATACCGATACTCTGTGAACTTTCAGGCCGATAGCCGATATAATTTGCCGATATTCTGTACATTTACCATTTTGGAAAATAAAAACTATTTCTAAAGGTAAACGCACAAAATATACATGCCACGTGTAGTGGATGCAGTGTGACAGGGGAGCTGTGTGTGTTTGTGTAGTGTGTGTAGTGGATGCAGTGTGTGTTTGTGTAGTGTGTGCGTGCAGTGTGTGTAGCGGATGCAGTGTGTGTTTGTGTAGTGTGTGTAGTGGATGCAGTGTGTGTTTATGTAGTGTGTGCGTGCAGTGTGTGTTTGTGTAGTGGATGCAGTGTGTATTTGTCTAGTGTGTGTAGTGGATGCAGTATGTATTAGTGTAGTATTTATAATGAAAGCAGAGTGTTTGTGTAGTGTGTGGGTAGTGTGCGTAAAGTGAATGCTGTATATACTAAATGCAAAGTGTGTGTGTATATAATGAATGCAGAGTGTGTGTGTATTTGTGTGGTGTGTGTATATAATGTAGTGTGTTTGTGTAGTGTGCATTATATAAACACACTACACAAACACGCTGCATTACATACACACACACACTGCATTATATAAACACACTACACAAACACAGACTGCATTATATACACACACTACACAAACACACTGCATTATATACACAGTGTGTTTGTATAGTGTGTGTATATAATGCAGTGTGTGTGTGTTTGTATAGTGTGTGTATATAATGCAGTGTGTGTGTGTGTGTGTGTGTGTTTGTATAGTGTGTGTATATAATGCAGTGTGTTTGTATAGTGTGTGTTTATAATGCAGTGTGTTTGTATAGTGTGTGTATATAATGGAGTGTGTGAGGGGGCATTTTTTATTAAATTATTATAATTTTTTTTATATTTAATTAATTATTATTTATTTTTGTTGTCCCCCCTCCCTGCTTGTTACCTGGCCACGGAGGGGGGATATAGAAACATAGAAACATAGAAACATAGAATGTGACGGCAGATAAGAACCACTCGGCCCATCTAGTCTGCCCAATTTTCTAAAAACTTTCATTAGTCCCTAGCCTTATCTTATAGTTAGGATAGCCTTATGCCTATCCCATGCATGCTTAAACTCCTTTACTGTGTTAACCTCTACCACTTCAGCTGGAAGGCTATTCCATGCATCTACTACCCTCTCAGTAAAGTAATACTTCCTGATATTATTTTTAAACCTTTGTCCCTCTAATTTAAGACTGTCCTCTTGTTGTGGTAGTTTTTCTTCTTTTAAATATAGTCTCCTCCTTTTACTGTGTTGATTCCCTTTATGTATTTAAATGTTTCTATCATATCCCCCCTGTCTCGTCTTTCCTCCAAGCTATACATGTTAAGATCCTTTAACCTTTCCTGTAAGTTTTATCCCGCAATCCATGAACCAGTTTAGTAGCCCTTCTCTGAACCCTCTCTAAGGTATCAATATCCTTCTGAAGATACGGTCTCCAGTACTGTGTACAATACTCCAAGTGAGGTCTCACCAGTGTTCTGTATAATGGCATGAGCACTTCCTCTTTCTACTGCTAATACCTCTCCCTATACAACCAAGCATTCTGCTAGCATTTCCTGCTGCTCTATTACATTGTCTGCCCACCTTTAAGTCATCAGAAATAATCACCCCTAAATCCCTTTCCTCAATTGTTGAGGTTAGGACTCTATCAAATATTCTGTACTCTGCCCTTGGGTTTTTACGCCCAAGATGCATTATCTTGCACTTATCCACATTAAATGTCAGTTGCCACAATTCTGACCATTTTTCTAGTTTACCTAAATCATTTGCCATTTGGCTTATCCCTCCTGGAATATCAACCCTGTTACATATCTTAGTATCATCAGCAAAAAGACATACCTTACCATCAAGACCTTCTGCAATATCACTACTAAAAATATTAAAGAGAATGGGTCCAAGTACAGATCCCTGAGGTACCCCACTGGTGACAAGTCCAAGCTTTGAATATATTCCATTAACTACAACCCTTTGTTGCCTGTCACTCAGCCACTTCTTTACCCATTCAACAATATTGGAATCCAAACTTAAAGATTGTAGTTTATTGATAAGCCTTCTATGTGCAACAGTGTCAAAAGCCTTACTGAAATCTAGGTAAGCAATGTCTACTGCACCACCCTGATCTATAATTTTAGTTACCCAATCAAAAAATCAATAAGATTAGTTTGGCATGATCTCCCTGAAATAAATCCATGTTGTTTCTGATCTTGAAATCCATGTGTTTTTAGATGTTCAACAATCCTATCCTTTAACATGGTTTCCATCACTTTCCCCACTACTGAAGTAAGGCTTGCTGGCCTATAGTTGCCCGACTCCTCCCTATTACCTTTCTTGTAAATGGGCACAACATTCGCTAACTTCCAATCTTCTGGGACTACTCCTGTTAACAATGATTGGTTAAATAAATCTGTTAATGGTTTTGCTAGTACACTACTAAGCTCTTTTAATAGCTTTGGGTGTATTCCATCAGGTCCCATTGACTTATTTGTCTTTACTTTTGACAGTTGAAATAGAACCTCTTCCACTGTAAACTCACGTGTAATAAATGACTCATTTATCCTTTTTCTCAACTGAGGTCCCTTTCCTTCATTTTCATCTGTAAATACAGAACACAAATATTAAACTGACCTTTATCCTCTTCTACATACTAACTTCTTTTGTTTTAATCTAACTATTAATCCCTTGTTTTACTTTCGCACTATAGTTTTATGTACTAAAATGTTTTATCCCCTTTTACCGAACTGTGCTATTTTCTCTTCTGTATTGTGACTCTCTTATAACTTGCTTAGCCTCTTTCTGCCTAATCTTATAGATCATTTTGTCTTCCTCACTCTGGGTTTTTTTATAATTCCTAAATGCTAACTTTTTGTTTTTAACTATTTTGGCCACATCTGTGGAGTACCACAGCGGTTTCTTGAATTTTTTGCTTTTACTGACAAGCCTAATGCAATTTTCTGTTGCCTTCAATAGTTTAAATAATCCCATTTTTCTTGGACTCCATTTAAATTGCTCCAGTCTGATAATGACTCCTCTACCCATATTCTAATTTTTCTAGACACCCTGGTCCCCTCATACCTCCCTAAATATAGTAAAATCGTACTTGTATTCAAGTCTGCAGCTGAATACTTTGTCCCTGTTTCCTTTAGACCTGCCCACTGCCTGCTGACATAAGCAGAAGTGGTAGCCTGATCCAATCACAATGCTTCCCCATAGGATTGGCTGAGACTGACAAAGAGGCAGATCAGGGGCAGAGCCAGCACAATTCAAACATAGCCCTGGCCAATCAGCATCTCCTCATAGAGATGAAATGAATCAATGAATCTCTATGAGGAAAGTTCAGTGTCTACATGCAAAGGGAGAAGACACTGAATGTTTGGATGCATTTTAGGCACCAATGACCCAGGAAGGGTTTCTAACAGACATCTTAGGAATGGTCAGTGGAGTTATCACTAGGCTGTAATGTAAACACTGCATTTTCTCTGAAAAGACAGTGCTTACAGCAAAAAGCTTGAAGGTAATGATTCTACTCACCAGAACAAATTCAATAAGCTGTAGTTGTCCTGGTGACTATACTGTCCCTTTAAGTTTTAAAACTTTTTACAGGTTCTGGAACACTTCTGGCAACAATATATCACAATCTCTGTCTCTCTCCCTCACAAAACACTACAGAGGAGTGAGGGGCAGAGATCACTGTGAAAGTGAGTGTTTGTAACACCCACTTTGACAGCAGCTAATTATAAACGATAGCATGTCGCTCAATCATCAGAACTGGCTGTTACTATCTGCCTGGCAGATAGTAACCGCGGGATTATGGCGGAAGCGATCCCCGATCGCTCCTGCCGCTCGTTTTCCGTTATGAGGGTTCAGGACCATCACTGGTACTCAAGGGTATGTTTCCAATGACAGTCCTGAACTGTCAGCAGTCCTTAAGGGGTTAAATAAAACTAGATCACATAGGAAAAAATAAAGAACAGATCCTGAGAGAGGGAATGAAGAGGAAGCGATTGGGGAAATGTAAGTTCGGCATGACAGGACCGCTTTAACATTCAGATAAAACGCGTTTCCAACATGTTGGAACACAAACAGGAAGCTGTCTATTTCCTATTTAGTTCCAACACTTATGCAGGGCCGCCCTCAGGGGGTGACAACCATGACTGTTGTCACGGCCCGGACTGCTCTGGCAGTCCTGGGCCCCACTTTCTTTCTCTGCACACATAGATAGCGAATATCGCGTTCTATGTGTGCAGCCGCGGGCCCCCGGCTCCCTGTTACCGCAGAGGGGGCCCAGGCAGCACACAGCTTCTTCTCTCTTCTAATAACTCTAGCGAGACCTGCGGTGCGCTGCCATGGTAACCGGGTCTCGCGAGAGTTATTAGAAGAAAGAAGAGAGGAGAACAGGCAGTGTGCTGGGCCCCCTCTGCGGTAACAGGGAGCCCCCCACCGGACCACCAGGGATGGAATCTCCCCCCTCCCTGGACACAGGTAAGCAGGGAGGGGGGAGAAACATTTAATTTACACATTTACACACACACACACTGCATACACTAACACAACACACACTCACACACTGCATACACTAACACAACACACCCACTGCATACACTAACACAACACACCCACTGCATACACTAACACAACACACACTCACACACTGCATACACTAACACAACACACCCACTGCATACACTAACACAACACACACACACTGCATACACTAACACAACACACACTCTGCATACACTAACACAACACACACTTTGCATACACTAACACAACACACACTCTACATACACTAACACAACCCACACACTGCATACACTAATACAACACACTCTGCATACACTAACACACACACTACATACACTAATACAACACACACACTGCAAACACTAATACAACATACACTCTGCATACACTACACACTAACACACTCTGCAGTTGCTACACATTAACACACTCTGCATTCACTACACTAACACACACTCTGCATCCGCTACACTAACACACACTAACACACTGTCTGCATTCACTACACATTAACATTCTGCATTCACTACATTAACACACACTCTGCATCCGCTACACACTAACACACTCTCTGCATTCACTACACATTAACACACACTCTGCATTCACTACAAATTTACATACTCTGCATTCACTGCACTAACACACACACTACATTCATTACACTGACACACTCTGCATTCACTACACACTAACATACACTCTGCATTCATTACACACTAACACACACTCTGCATTCACTAAACTATGCACACACTCTGGATTCACTATACTGACACACACTCTGCATTCACTACACTAACATACACTCTGCATTCACTACACTAACATACACTCTGCATTAACTGTACACACAGCATCCACTACACAAACATCCTGTATTCACAGTACACACACTACATCCACCACAAATTGAAACACTCTGCATTCACTATACACAGATACTGCATCTAATGCACACACTACATCCACTACAGACACTGCATCCACTAAACACATTTCATCTAGTAGATACAAACACTACATCCACGACACACACACACACTACATCACTGTACACACACTACATCCACTACCCAAATACACTCTGCGTTCACTATACACACTGCATCCGCTACACAAACACACACTCTGCATTCACTGCACAAACAGTATCTAATACACACAAACACTACATCCATTACACACTTCCACTGTACACACCACATTCAGTCCTGCATCATTGTGAGCGGACTAGGTAGGGCGTGGGCGGGCCCGTGAGAGAGGGAGTGGGGGGCCCCAGACCTTGTGCTTTGTCAGGGGCCCCAAAATTTCTGATGGCGGCCCTGCACTTTGGAGACGTGGTGTTAGCTTTCTACAGACTTGCAAGGCTGGCATTCTGGTTTTATGTTTTTGTTTTATTTATTTTGTATTTACTTTGCCTTCTTACAGTCTCCTTATTGAGGTATTATTATTTTTAATATTATTAGATTTTTTACTTTTTTTTTTTTTTTTACACTTTTAAGTATTTTGAGTGTCAGTTAAGATTTGTTTATACACTTATTTTTTACACACTCTGATTGGATATTAATTTACGTTAATTGTGTTGTGTTAGCTTGACAAAAAACTTGCAGGAGGTTGAAACGTTGCTCTGTCACAATTATATAACAATTTATTTTTGTTTTAAAGTTTTTATGTAAGTTTGGAAATCATTCAAACTATTAGAGTTATTGATATGTAGGACATGGACTGCATTTGCAGTAATGCCAACAATGCTGTTGCTAGAATTTTGTCCAAATATAGATGAAATCAATATATCTATTGTGAAACTTAGACATATCACAAATGGAAGTAGGATTAGAGGCATAAATGTGGACTCACTTATCATGGTGCTTTGACAGTGCCAAGCGACTCCTGTCACTGAAGCCACTGCAGCAAGCTACAGTGGTTATTGTTCCTTGATTGCCCCCTAAAATAAAGGGGGAGTTAGTAAAGAGTAGAAAATCTTACTTTAGTGAAATGTGCTATTCTACAACAGATTACAGTGATCTACACTTGATAAGGAAGAGCTTAGTATTTGCTGGATCTATGCCCTGATGACCCTCTAAGGGCTGTATCACAATGCTTCACATGATTGTTTTAAAAAACAATATTTCAGAAAAGTAATTTCCATGGATACAGAAATAAACAAAATGATCCTCTTTTGTTTGAAGTAACACTGCATAGTCCTCTTAAATTTGTACCAGAACATCCTTACATTTTTACACTATACACAGTGCCTATACACTGTATTTAAAATACTGTGTTCCATACACTTACGATTTACTTTAAAATATGCTATCATTGTAATCACAATTGCCCTTATTTGTGATTCATTTGGCTGTGTGCATTTAATGGCATTTGCACAAAAAGAAATCCAGTTGACAACCTACTATTTATAGAATGACAGACAATCTTGTACCCTTTCAGGTTTCATACTGCAGAAGCAAGAAGGACCAGTAGCAAACCCCACAGAAGGCCCAGTAGTAGTGAAAAGTAGTCAATACCTCATTACTTTACAATATGGTCATTTTTTTATTTCTATGCTAGGTAAAAGTAAGATCAGGCTTCAGATACCAGTGCCTCGTTAATGGCATATCTCTATACTTTTAGGAAATTTAACAATGAACTAAATTTATCTCACACTAGCATGTTTCTTTGCCTTCTCTTTCTATCCTGGTGCTTTGCACACAATTTTAACTGTAAACCCTATGTTCTAAAACAAAGCAAAACATTAAAAATAGATGTGTGCCTTCTACAGTTTCGCTTTAAACCTTTTTGAACATTTTAATTTGAGTGAGCACGCCAGTACTTGAAGTTAATTATTAAGCTCTTAGCTCCCTTTTCTACAAAAGATTGTTGATATCTCCTCACAGGGCCGGTGCAAGGATTTCTGCCGCTCTAGGCAAAGATCCATTTTGCCGTCCCCTCATGAAAGCAAATACAATGTCACAGAGGTTTATTCACTAAACTCTGAATTGCAGTGAGTTGAAAATTAAATTGCAAAGTTTAAGAAAAAAACAGCTGAACTGTGACTGTAGCCAAATTGGAGGATTCTAAATCAGCTATTTTGGCCTAAATTTTGCCATATGGTTTTCATTTAGGCCTAATACACACATACTGCTTAATACCTACACCAATACGTACATACTGCTTAATACGTGGATCCATACGCACATACTGCCTTATACATCCATCCATACGCACATACTGCCTTATACATGCATCCATACACACATACTGCCTTATACATGCATCCATACACACATACTGCCTTATACATGCATCCATACACACATACTGCCTTATACATCCATCCATACACACATACTGCCTAATACATGCATCCATACTGCCTTATACATGCATCCATACACACATATTGCTTAATATATACTGTAGCGGATGGCACTGGGCTGTCCTGACTATTACATGTGTATAACTGCATCGGGTAAACAGCTGGTTTTGTATGTGTTTAAATAAAGTGTATCCGTCTGATTGTTCGGTAGAATCATTCGAATAAACTAAGGGAATGAAACTACCGAACAATCAGACCTCCCCTGTGTGAAGTGTGCCTTCAATTACCCGTTGCAACAATGTTGCGAACGGGTAATTAACAAGCTATGCAGTAGGTCCTTTGTTCTCGGGGTGGCCGCCATTCGGGAAACGAACACGTGGTGGCGGCCATTTTAAAACTCCCGAACAGCGGTGTTTTGCCGTTGAGTGTCTGGAACCCAAATCGGACACTCGACTAGGCGAACACCGCTGAGAACTCCACAAGCCCGGTCCGTTCGGTTCCAACCTACCGAACGGCCCCTCGTTCGGTAGACAGAAACAACCGAACGAGGGGATTCAGGCGAACCCTACCTGATCTCTGTAGCCTTAGCCTTTCGTGTAATTTATTCCCTTATACTGGGACCGACCGCAGGGCCCCATCGCATGGAACCCAATTCAGCTGTACTCTCCAGCGCGGTCGGTCTTTTTAGTACTTCCATAAATTTCCCGAACCCCTGGTGCGATCTGGGTGATTTTTGGATATGTTGCTCACCCAGATCAGGGCTACCAGGGGATGTGCCATTTAAAGGGGTACCCCTAGGTTTAGGGGTACATCCAGAAACTGGGGGAATTTGTTTACAGTATAAGGGGATTATGAGTCAGGCTGAGGGGAGGAGATGTGTGGGAGGTTACTATTGTCCGATTGGGTACTGTAATAATTGATGAAAATCCCTCCCTTGCATGGGAGCATGCTTTATAAGGCCACTGTGGAATAAAGGTTTTCAGTTCTGCTCCTGATGCTGTGTGTCGTCCAGTTATTGGGATTGCTGTTGGGATACTGTTGGATTAATTTACCTGCTGGAAACCTTGCTTTGTGGATTTTATTAAAGACACAGAGGCTCCTATTATGCATTCACTTTCTTTATTATACTCCCAGCAGCAAGAAAAGGGAAGTATGAGAGAAGCAAAGCACTCTCTGACACCAGAAGGGTATACACCACAGAAGGCAGAAAGAACATGACAATAATATGACAATAAAATAATGCCCAATCTAATGAACATCCAATTAATGTGTAGGAATTAAATACAAAATAAATGTATAAAATATCACAGGAGTAGCAAGATGAGGTACTTAACTTGTCTGAGGGAGCAGCAAGAAAGAGGAGGAGTCAAGGAACACTACACCTATATGGATTATACTGTATGCTGATTGGTGCTACTGTTACCAGGCTACTGTTATGGTTTCTTTTTTCTATGATTCTCTCATACTTCCCTTTTCTTGCTGCTGGGAGTATAATAAAGAAAGAGAATGCATAATACTCGCCTCCGTGTCATTAATAAAATCATGACTTTACGTCATGTTAATAGTAAAATCTGGTAATTTATCATCACTTGTTCCTGAGCCTCACTGGGATCTTAAGCGGAGATAATCTGTGGAATATTGTATCTCCGCTACATATACATTGTACATTGAATACATAATTTATCGCTGTGATAAATGATGTATTCAATGCATTTGGTGGATTTAATTTATAAGACTAGCACAAACGAGCACACACACTGATAAACACACTCAGTTTCAGACATATACTCAGTCACTGACAGACACAGACATACACACTTACTGACACACATACTCACTCACTCACAGACAGACACACTCACTGATAGTCAAACACACACTCACTGACACACAGAGTCTCACATTTTAATTTTTTTGAGGCAAATTCAGCCTCCCTACCTCCCTGGGATCCAGTGTGGGGCAGCGTCTCACTCCTCCAGCGAGCTGTTTATTATGCCAGGGGCCGGTATTACATCATATTCCGGCTCCCGGCATCACAGAGGGCCCACGAGGGAGGAGTGAGAGGCTGCAAGAACAGCCTACCTCGCCGCCCACAATACAGCCGCCTGCCTCCTGTCCCCTTCGCTTCAGGCATTTCTCGGCAGAGCAGGCACCTGCAATCAAGGTAAGCAGGTGCCTGCTCTGCCATTCCTAAAAAGCCCCGCATCGGGGGTGCCCTGTGACAGGGCTCTTCTGGGCGACCCCACTTTTGGGTGCCTCGAGGATCAGCCCGGCGCTGGGAGGGGGGAGGTAGCTCACCAAGAAGTATCCCGGTGGGTGCCCCCCCAGCAGGCCGGCACCCTAGGCGCATGCCTAGTTCGCCTAATGGTGGCGCCGGCCCTGTCTCCCCATTACATAAAGGCTTGATATTTGTGTTATAAATAAATTCACAGACTTCTATATCTGGTTCCAAAGATAATGGTTGTCCAGTTAAGCTGTGCTTGTTCCAAAGAAAATTCTAAATAGTTGCTTCTTTTGCCTTTCATAAATGTATCTATAGTGAAACAATAGTTGATTATGGATTTGCTAAGTATTACTTAGAAAATTTTGCATGAGCAAGGTGTGAGAGAATGGACACATATTTATGTATGCAGGAGGGACTGCACACTTCCTGTGAGATAATTTATCGAATGTCAATTCCAAACTTATTCCAATAAAAAAGTCTGAAGTATGATGGAATGTGTGTGCCTGGACTCTCTCTTCATTTGGAAATATTTATTTCTTTACATCTACTATTAAAATACTGCATAGTGCTGCAATACTGATACTAATCATGATCCTGTTTTAGCTAAACAATATACACTCGCATTTCTATATGGGATAACTAACCAGTTGAACAAAAAAATATATATAGTTCTTAAAACAGTGTGCAATAATAATTTTATGTTCTGTTGCTTACGGACATCTAGTGGCTGAAATGTAAATTGCAGCTGACTCTGAATTCTCAAACTATTGCTTTAACTATTTGAATTAAACACGTTTATCCATTAAAATTTCTTTTTTTTTTTCTTTCTTTTTTAAATCCATGTTTTATTCTGTAAGATTGCAATGAAGATGTGGAGGCAATACCTTCTACTTGAGTTTCTTCGGTGAAATACCCTTAGAAGACACATTATACATTTTTCTTGAAAACCTGGCATTCATCTGACTCAGGATAAGAAATTAACATTTCAATTCTGTCTCTTAAATTCTCATAGATATTCCTCACAAGTTCATTAATCGCGGGATAGATTTCACTTTCATATGTAAATATGTCTTTCATAAAGCAGGAGACATGTTTCTGATAAAAAATAAAAGTTAGGAAATTAAATACATTAGAACTACATTAATTTCACTACAAAAAATGCAAATATACATTTGTATTACTAAAAGAAGCTCTATTTTAATATACACTTAAACACAAAGAAAAGTTCAGTTTTCTTCACGGTGAATAAAACAAGAAATGTAATAATCCAGGGAATTGAATAGTTGGTTATGTGTACAGATAGCACACATTGTACGGCGCTCATCTGGACAGTCAAATATTGACATCAAGAAACTCGCCAGATAAGTTTCTCATTGATTTCCCCTGGGGAAGGCTGTCACGAGGGTCAAAAATGAATCAAACGTTGACATGTACAGGATGAAAACACACCTTGCATATGAGGCAACAGAGCTATCACACAACCTCAGGAACACCAATACACATTACTGTTGCTACTTCCACATTTTATCATACTCCCACTCTTCTCATCAGGGCTCTACACTAGATATTTAATTGCTAGGATTTAATATGATGATCACAGAGTGGAATTGGATGACTAGATATGTCACATTTGGGATCACATTGTAGGGAAGTAGAGGCATTATCAACTCTTCTGTGGATGACAACTAACAGAGGCAAAAAAGGGAAACAAAAGTGAGTTATCTGTAGCACAGGGGACGTCACATTGATGTTTTTGATGACATAGAAGGGGTAAGACTTTAAGGGGCCGACTAAGACCTTGATTTAATATTGTTAGATTAGCTTTTCAAATGATGTAATATGTTTGAATAAAAAAATATTTTAAATTATTTTTTCAAAATTTTAAAATATAAAATATATATTGTGAATAAAAAAAATATTTTAAAAAAATCTTAATATTACAAAATTAAAATATATTGTTAAAACCTAGTCAGACTTGGTTCTCAATCAAATCCACTCATAAAAAGTATTTGAATAAAGCAGTGCAGCAAAATGATGCACATGCACATTCTCAATGGGGAAGCAATGGATTGACAATCAATCTTGATTACCTCTGCAAGAGAGGTGAGAGGGCTTTGCAGAGACTAATGATTCAATCTAAGTAAAGCATTAAGTAGACTATTGGGGTGATTCATTGTTAATAGTTAGCAGGACACCATAGTATTAGGACTACATGTTCATTGTTAAGTCTCAAATTTGCCTATTAATGCTATATGCGAATATTGACCTTTTTGTAGGTTTTTCAGATAAGAATAATAGGGGGTCTTATTTTGTTAGGTAAATAATGTACAAAATACTATTTTAAAATTTATTTATAAATAAAATGTTTTCACTTTTGGTCATGACATTTTACATTACAGTACACAAGATGAGAATTAGTGGATTAAAGTTTGGGCTATTATACCTTTAACCCCTTAAGGATCAAACTTCTGGAATAGAAGGGAATCATGACATGTCACGTGTCCTTAAGGGGTTAAAGGATCACTATAGGGTCAGGAACACAAACATGTATTCCTGACCCTATCGTGATAACACCACCATCTAGCCCCCCTGGGCCACTCATGCCTCCATAAATATAGCAAAATCTTACTGTATTCAAGCCTGAAGCTGTAACTCTGCATGCTGTTAGACTCAGAAAAACAAGCAGTCTGCTGTCATCATCAGAAGTGGTAGCCTGATCCAATCACAATGCTTCCCCATAGGATTGGCTGAGACTGACAAAGAGGCAGATCAGGGGCAGAGCCAGCATGATTCAAACACAGCCCTGGCCAATCAGCATCTCCTCATAGAGATGAATTGAATCAATGAATCTCTATGAGGAAAGATCAGTGTCTGCATTCAGAGGGAGGAGATACTAAATGTTTGGATGCATTTTAGGCAGCCATGACCCAGGAAGGATCTCTAACAGCTATCTGAGGAGTGGCCAGTGAAGTTATCACTAGGCTGTAATGTAAACACTGCATTTTCTCTGAAAAGACAGTGTTTATAGCAAAAAGCCTGAAGGCAATGATTCTACTCACCAGAACAAATTCAATAAGTTGTAGTTGTTCTGGTGACTATAGTGTCTCTTTAATATTATTAGATCAGGAAATCGTCACTTTAAATTGTACAAGTTGTACAACTTATATAGTGTTTATGTTAGATGGCAAAAACTATTTTGCTATTTTTTTTCCATATAGATTTTATTGAGAAATCACTTTCTATTTCATATTTTTAAGAGTAGTTATATGTTCACTGAAAATGATATATGTTAGTTACTTAGGTGTCTTGTATACAGTTTGGCATAATGTTTCTTTAAGTTTATTACATAACCAAGTATCACTACATTATTATATTTTTCATACATGTAAAAAAGATTATTTTATTGATACAGCTTTGATAACTTTATACAACACTAACTTTAAATGAGATATTATATTGGATGGAAAGTTTTAATTCCGTAATTACTGGTACCTTTTTTTTGGCTTGTTGTGAACACATGACCTATACACTGCATACTGTTGGATTTTCAATTGTATGTTCACCTATATATTATGTATGTTGCACATGTTTTAAGGATTGATAAAGACACTCTGTGTCGAAACGTTGCCTATATCATAGGATAGCGGGATAAACTACCATTATACCCTACTGCAGTGAGCAGAGGTGTTTGTTATTCTATGGATATATATAGATCCACTTAACAAGGACTATACCTGTGGCACAGGCACAGAAAATTCAGTGACTTTATTGTGTGTCCTACACAATGTTTAGCTGTTTCTATGTTTTACACAAATTTATTTTACTAATCACACTAATCTTAGGCAGGGACACACATGCCTAAGATTAGGAAGCGCATTATTACTAGCTTATATGTACACATACATTGTGGCAGAACCACTTACTTCCCACTGGTATTGTGTATTTTATCCCTGTGTTTCGTATTTTGTATCCGCTCCCCGTTCGGGAGTGCTCATGCAAGAGGAACCCCGATATCCCATTTAGAACGCTAGGTAGACAGTTCTCACCTCGGACAAAGTTGCAAAACCGCAAGGGAGGCAATTAATGAGTGCTCCCCTGGGTGGCCGCCATTTCATATAGATGAACGCCAGCTAGGGGGAGCATTCGTGGATTGTTTCCCGGCTCGTTTGTCTCCCGAACGAGGACCACCCCAGTGCCCTATTAGAACGCTCCCACCAATTAATTAGAATGTTAGCACTCGCAACATAAGTGTGAAACTGCAAGGGAAGTAATTAATGAGGGCTCCCCTGGTGGCCACCATTTTGCGTAGATGAACAAACAACCAGGGGGAGCACTCGTACCCTGAAAGGAAACACTTCCCTTGCAGGTTTTAGCACAGGAACCTTGCGAACGGAGATTGATCGGAGAATGGGCCATTGTGAGGTCACCTGAGGTTGGTACACTGATGAGTTTGGCGGGCTCTTCTGTGCCCGGGAGACAAAGGCTCTCTTCCCACGCTTTGGCTCCCAGGCACAAAGGCTCATGGGATGAGGACCCCCTGTTGTCCTGGGTGGAAAGCTCCTCGCCCGAGTGGTAGGCTTTTCATATTTGGGAGACAAAGGGATAGTGACCCCGTTTTCGGGCTTGGGCTCTCTGATGTAGAGGATCCTGGGATATGACCCCTGTTTGTGAAGGTTGAAGACCCCTTGCATGGGGCTATGCATAAAAGTCGTGTGTGGCTCAATAAAATTGTGTTGTACCTCCAGAGCTGTGTCTCGTCCAGTTAATGGGGGAATATGGATCTCTTTATTTGCTAAGTGGTTCCTGAGCGGCTACCCGGGGTCCGCTACACACGTACAGATAATATTTACTTAGCCAGGCTACACTAGCATAGCTAAAATCTTGCGGTCTTGTAGATAACTGATTTTGTCAAAGGAAGCATTGCAAATAAATTCCTAGACATGCAAGGATGGTGCCTATAACCCCTGGAATTTAAAGATCCCTGGCACTGGTAACAAACAAGCAGTATAGCAATATTATTTCATACACGTTCATTTTGCAACAAGACATTTTTTTTTATTAGCAGACAGAGAGAAGTAGATGTATTTCATGACACTCTTGTATGCTGTTCAAATCATGGAGCAAGCAACAAAGAAATACATAGGGCACCTGAGAATATTTTTGTGATTAAAAGTTTTATTCGTCATCACATATAGATCACGTGCGGTTATCAAGGAAAGCATGCATCAAAGGTAACAATCAATTTTAGAAAGCGTACAGTGACTGTGCAAACAGCCACGCAGGACTGAGGTAACGTCTTTAAAAATAAACAAAAGCATTATGCTCACATAAACAGAGTATATAGTCATCATGATGGTATCTCTTACCCACAGGCCCACTCATCTATCTTAATGCAAGCCACAGTAACAATGTGAACAGACACACAGGACTGAGATAAAGTCGTACACAATAAGGAAAGCGTACACGTGGACCCTTCATTCCTACATCAATAATTATTATGCTTGTATAAACAGGTGATATAAGCACTTCAAAAGGACGTCACTTCCCCAAGGTCCCAATCAAATATCTCAAATCAAACTATGTGCAATTAAGCGAGGCTGGGTAGACCCATCCTTAACACGCTACTGTCATGCAGCAGGGGATGGTTGAGGTCACTAAGGCATCAGGCAGGTCACCTGCAAAACCTAGTCCAGCACCTTGACATGAACCTGAAAGCTCTTCACATCTTATTCAATGGTAAGCCTTTCTCTGCTGGCAACCCAGGGCCTGTCCCCCCCAATAGGCCGTACTTCCACCGTCGTCCCCAACCCCTCAGCCGTGTCTATTGGGGAACCAATGCCTGGAAGTCTGGGTGGTAAGCATCAAGCAGACAGTGAGTCCAAATATCTGTGTATGTTCCTGGGACGCAAAGGTCAGTTCCTCTAACTGTCGTAGGTCCTCAATTTTGTCAAACAATAATGTCAGGGGCGAGAGTTCCGCCTTTTTTCAGTAAAGGGGGTTAACCTGTTTGGCCGTGTTTAGAATCTGTATGGACAAAGACCTTTTGTATTTGGCAGTTGGAGTGGTGGTGTGATGTAGGTGGAATGGCGCCGGTGTGAAAGGTGGTGGGTTGTCCGAGAACTTCACGAGGATGGCACTAATTGCCCTCCAGAAAGGTTGGATTTTAGGGCAATTCCCCCATACATGCAGGAATATGCCCAATGCGGCCTGACAATGCCAACAGTCGCCGTCCAAGGTAGGGTTTCCCCAAGGGCCACTTCCCATTTCCCCATGAAGCTAGGTGCTGGTGAGTTCCCTTGTGTTTGGAGTAGGGAGTATAGAAAAGAGACTGCGTGAGGTTGCAGGGCAGGGTCTATACAATTCTGTTTGAAGTAGGTAAGAGTCCTATACAAGTCTGGTTGTTGAGGTATGTGGGTGAGAAACCTTTTAAGTTGTTCGTACTTAAACCTATGCATGAATGTGCCTGCCATGTCCCCCAATAAGTCCTCCAGAGTCTTGAGTCCCTTCCCCTTAGTCATGTGGCAGACCTGGACCTGTTAGTGTTGAAAGAAGCAGGAGTAGGGTCTGCCCCCCAAGCCCGATGGAAAGTCAGGGTTATTGGTGAGTGGGTAAAGGAGTGACGGGAAAGAGGAGAGGCCCAAATTTGGGGCCAACCTATGCCAGATGGCTAGCAACCCGTTAACACCCTACTCTCTCCTTGTGTCATCCAGACTAGAGCTTGCATGTCTCTCCACAATTTGGTAGCCCCGCCCATGGCCCATTCTAGTAGTCTGTTCATTTGGGTGGAGTAATAATATAGGAGAAAGTCAGGTACTGCCAGCCCCCCCTCTGCCTTTGGTCTAGTCAGAATCTGGTAACGTATTCAAGGTTTCTGGGAGCCCCATATATTTATCATCAGCGATCTTAAGGATGTGAAGTACATAGCCGGAATAGGGAGCGTCTGGGACAGGTAGAGGATGCCTAGCCAAAATATGTGTGGTAGCATCCAATCTGCCAAGAGGTCCCTAGTTATCCAGACCCCCAGTTACTTAACAGCTCTATCCAACCATTAGACATGAAAGTTCCCACGCACGATGGTAGCCCTGGTCGAAGGCACTGAGATGTTGGTACAATTGATTTTAAAGTTAGATAGGTCTCAATAAAGCCCAGACTCATGCATGATGTTCGGCAGTGTAATGCCACAAAGTGGTACGCCACAAAGAACAGGAGATCGTCCGCATAAGCAGCTATCTTGTGCATTTCGGTCCCCACCCGAATAATACCACGAATATCCGGATTCCTCCTCACCGCCTGCAGGAACGGTTGGAGGACAAGAGCAGAGGCGACAGTGGCCAGCCCTGGCACGTGCTGTTTCGGATTTGAAAGGATTCCGTGTACGCCACTTTGATGCAAACCCTAGTCTGTCGGGTTATAACACAGGGCCGCTATTCTGGTACCCAGACCAAGACCAAGGGCTCGTATAGTTTGGAAGAGAAAATTCCAGCTCACCCTGTCGAAGGCCTTCTCCATATCCGTGGACAGCAGAAGGAGGTCGTCTGTGCCTGATGTATCAATGACAACACACGCGTGGTGTTGTCCCTGGCTTCGCGGTGAGGGACACATCTCACCTGGTCCGGTTTCATCAGGTTGGGCAGATATAGGTTCAGTCTGGTGGCCAATATCTTCGGGAACAGCTTCAGGAAGATATAGGTCGGTACTTGGCACACTACTCTAGGTCCTTGCCCTCTTTGGGGATCAGGGTGTTGTTGGCAGCCTGCATTTGTGTGTCAAGCCGCTGTCCTTCCGTGAGGGAGTTAAAAGGAGTCAGGAACTGTGTGTATAGAACATCTGCAAACTTTTTATAATAACTTCTGGTCCTGGGCATTTACCAGTTTTTGTGGTCTTCACTGCTTCTGCCAGCTCCTCAATGGATAAGGGAAGCCTTGAGCACCTCTCGTGCCTCCGTCTCCAGTGTGCGCGGACATTCGCCTCCAGGTATTGTCAGATGGCTTCCCCTCTCCCCTTCGGCTTGGACCCAGTTAGTGCCCCACTTTAAGCGTAGTCGGTTTCGTCATAGGAGTGCACAACCCATGCGATGGAGTCCGGCATGCGATGTAATCGGTCCTTGGGGTCTCGCTGTCAGGGTCTTACCAGATGTGGAGTCCCGTATGCAGAGATATATGCTCACCCTTGCAAATAAACACAGACCAAGGTGACCAGACAAGAAGCCACCTGGCCTGTGAGTCTGTGCAGGGATATACTCCAAGTTGCACTGCAGACAAGGACAAGCAAAAGAGTAGTCGTGGAAAGCCGAAGTTAGGGGAAGCCAGAGGTCAGAGAAATTGAAGAAACAAGCCAAGGTCGGAAGCCGAAGTCAGTCTGAAGAACACTGGATCAAGACACGAAACAGGAACCAAACAGCTGAACCAGAGTCAATGAACTGACACTGCCCTCAGGGAGAGGCAGTGTCTTATACCTGGCTAATTTGGCATCAGCTTCAGGTGGGCTGAGATTGACAGGTGCAACCACGGTTAAAGTCCAGCCCCCAGTGCTGGAGACAAGGCGAAGATAGACATTAGGCAGAAACAAGAACTGAAGTGAGGTCCAGAGGCAAGACAGCAGCACTAAGGCAGAGATGGACAACAGTTCAAATCCCCTGTTGGGCACTTCTGGGGCGACCACGTCTGGATGTCATGGTGCGAACCGTGGCACTTGCAAATGAGTGATGTGCGATTTTGTTGATGATGCGGGCTAGCAGTCTGTCGCTATTTAGATAAAAGTGTGCCTTGGTGTGGATGAGTGATCAATGATATCGGTTGTGGAGGATGGTAGCTAAGTCCCATCTCAGGGTCGCCAGTTCCTGAAGGCGGTCACGGTGGGTCTCAAATTATGGGTCTGTTCTAGTTTGAGAATATCCTCTGTGAGCTGTCTCACTCCTGCTTCCCTCTCCTGTTTTATCTCGGGGCGCCCCTGGCCATAAAGAAACCCCTAACTATGCACTTGTGTTTTCCGCAAAATAGTTTGTCTGTGTGTTGATTGTGTCCGACAGGACTAGTGGGTCGCTAAGAAAGGTCTTGTTTAGTCTCCAGTTAACCGTCTTGGGTTTAGAAAGTGGGCGGTCAGACTTAGCGTGAGGGGGCATGGTCAGACTAAGTTGTCACCCCGAGGGTGGCCTGGGTAACAGCATAGGCGTGCGCATGGTGTGTTCCGGGTATGCCTAGGCACACCCTAATCCCCGCGGCATGCGCTATGTGCCTCCCTCCATGGGCTTGTAAAGAAAGATCAAAGATCTCCCTTACCGACCCACAGGCAGGGAGGGAGGTAGGAGAGGACCCGGGGAGCTCTTGTCAGCAGCTCCGCCGGGTTCCTCTTGCGCGGTTATCGCAGCAACGCTCCACTGGACCGCCAGGGAAGGCAGAAGCACGGTCCCCCCTTCCTACATAAGGTAAGAAGGGAGGGGGGATATTAACTAAACGGCCCCCACACATTACACACAAACATACAGCACACACACATACATCACCCTTACACACACACTAACAGCACCCTCACACTAACAACACCCTTACACTCACACAGCACCCTCACACATAAACACACACACTAATAGCACCCTTACACACAGCACCCTCACACACACAGCACACACTAACAACACCCTTACACACACTAACAGCACCCTTACACACACAGCACACACTAACAGCACCCTTACACACACACACACTAACATCACCCTCACCCACACACACAAAGTACAGACTAACAGCACCCTTACACACACAGCACCCTCACACACTAACAGCACACTTACACATACACACATCACACACTAACAGCACCCTTACACACACAGCACCTTCACACACACACACACAGGGCCTTCACACACACACAGTGCCTGCACACACACAGCGCCTTCACACACAGCACCTACACACACACACACACAGCACCCTCACAGCAGTGTGTGTGTGTATGTATATGTCTATATG
>CAKOES020000608.1:0-22223 GCA_933207985.1 Pelobates cultripes
CCTGTTACTTCCTGGTTGGTTAGCTCAGGGGAGATAAACTCAAGAGGCAGCAATTGCCCGGAGCACCTGCCTTGCAAAGTCTTCTCATTGAGCTGCATTGGGAAGCCTGTGATTGGACAGCCACAGAACATGTGGGCGGGGTTAGAGGAGGAAGGGCTTGCAAAGGCTGCAGACGATATCTGCAGTTTCTACAAACCCTTTTACATATACCCATAATTAAAAATGTTATGTGTTCTTGTGGTGGTTTTCAGTCTGTCCATTCTTTCCTTCTGCTTCCTGTCCTGCAATGCCCTGTATAGTGCAAATTCTCTGTATAGCTTTACTTACTGTATAGTGCAAATTCTCTGTATAGCTTTACTTACTGTACATCGCAGATTCTCTGTATAACTTTACTTACTGTATACTGCAGATTCCCTGTATAACTTTACTTACTGTATAGTGCAGATTCTCGGTATAACTTTACTTACTGTATAGTGCAGATTCTCAGGATAACTTACTGTATAGTGCAGATACTCTGTATAACTTATTGTATAGTGCAGATTCTCGGGATAGCTTTACTTACTTTCCAGTGCAGACATTTTATCTTAATACATATAATACCATACTATACTGTCGTCATGCCAATATGCGCCCGGTCATTAATTTTCCAGCTGTAATTCTCACTTATTTCTGTTTTCTCACAAAACTGATAGTTTTATGTAACGTACGAAGACCCAGCCTGATGGAAATTGCACGCACTGAGGGTCCTTTTTACATTTAATTTAGTTTATAAACCATTAGCAGAGTTACAGCATTAGTGGCAGCTCTTCTCGTGGCACTTTATAATTTTTATTTCTTTCTTTATAGGCTTTCACAAGTGAAATGACAAATCGCGGTGGAGTGAGTTCCTCTGACGCAGGAAGCAGTAAAGCCACCTCCAGAAACGTCTCGTGTAAGACTTCCTTTAATACACACCTGGTGATGCTGGGAAATAGCGCAGGTGGACGCTCAGCCTTCATTTTCTATATTTCCTGCTTTTTATAAAGTGAACGTAAACCAATAATCAGAGCGGATGGACAGCTAAGGCCAAAATATTGAATAACTGATATATAGATATATAATATACTTTATTTACAATAAATCCGGCATTTTATCAGCTGTCAGTCCTCTAGCTGGTAATAAATGAAAAATCTTTTTAGTAAAATGTATTTTCCTTTATCACACAGCTTTCTATGGGACTGTGACATCTCCAGATCTCGGGGTCCATGAGATGAAGATCGGAGCTGTGACTTTCCAAGTTAATACGGGCGATATAACCAGTGAAGACACAGACGTCATTGTCAGCTCGTCTAATGAAACCTTCACCCTACAAACAGGTTTCTGAAATATCCAGCGTACCATTCACATCTTCACATTATATTCCAGGAATAATACCATACTCATATAATACCCCAATAACTGCCCCTCACTCCAAAAACAACCTCTTGCTTATTACCCCAATAACTGCCTCTCACCCCAGCAACTGCCTCTTGCTTATTACCCCAATAACTGCCTCTCACCCCAGCAACTGCCTCTTGCTTATTACCCCAATAACTGACCCTCACTCCAGCAACTGCCTCTCGTATATTACCCCAATAACTGCCCCTCACTCCAAAAACAGCCTCTTGCTTATTACCCCAATAACTGCCTCTCACCCCAGCAACAGCCTCTCGCTTATTACCCCAATAACTGCTTCTCACCCCAGCAACTGCCTCTCGCTTATAACCCCAATAACTGACCCTCATTCCAGCAACTGCCTCTCGTATATTACCCCAGTAACTGCCCCTCACTCCAAAAACTGCCTCTCGCCTATTACCCCAATAACTGCCTCTCACTCCAAAAACTGCCTTTGCTTATTACCCCAATAGCTGCCTGTCACTCCAGCAACTGCCTCTCGCTTATTACCCCAATAACTGCCCCTCACCCCTGTAACGGATCACCTGGCACCCCAACTGGGTACCTCCATTGAAGGATGCTCCTAGCGCTTACAGAGGGCTCCAAGCGCTCCACAGACACCACAACTACTGCAGACCCCATGAACCGCTGCAGCTTGGCTAGGGTCTCGCCATCTCCTACCCACCCTGGACCTACGACAAGGCTCAAGATTCCAAGAGAGGGAAACAGGAACAAGCTCTTAAAAGAGCATATATTACTCTTGAAACTAACCCTCACCCCTGCAACTGCCTGTCTGCTATAACCCCAATAACTGCCCCTCACCATCAGAAACTGCCTGTAGGTCACACTCGTGGCGGGTGTATATCTGTGTAGCTCACACTCGGGGCGGGGTGTATATCTGTATATCTCACACCGGGGGGCGGGTGTATGTCTGTGTAGGTCACACTCGAGGCCGGTGTATATCTGTGTAGCTCACACTCGGGGCCGGTGTATATCTGGGTAGCTCACACTCGGGGCGGGTGTATATCTGTGGAGCTCATGCTGGGGGTGGGTGTATATCTGTGGAGCTCACACTCGAGGCCGGTGTATATCTGTGTATGTCACGCTGGGGGCGGATGTATATCTGTGTAGCTCACACTCTGTTTGTGTTCCAGGTGTATCCAAGGCAATCCTGTGTGCGGCTGGCCAGAGCGTAGTAATGGAATGCACACAATTAGGTAAAAAAAATTATGTGAAATCTGGGCCTTTAGTGCGTTTAAAGTGACCGCATGCTGTTACCTGACATGACTCTCGTTCCGTTAATGCACAACTCAACAATGTGACCATCTGTAGAGCGTGCCGTGTGACAGCCTGTACCGTGTGCCGTGTGACCGTCTGTACCGCATGCCGTGTGGCCGCCTGTGCCGTGTGACCGCCTGTGCCGTGTGACCGCCTGTGCTGTGTGACTGTCTGTGCTGTGTGACAGTCTTTAACAGGGTCACACCTGTTAAACCTTTGGCACTCCAGAAGTTGTGGACTACATTATCCCCTTGTTCTGCAAGATGTATGGATGGATTGCCGAAGGTTGGCTCCCCCTGGTCTATAGTATATAGCATGTCATATGATCTCACAGTGCGTAGGAGATGGGAATATTGATTTGTTTCTGTATCGTATAACACAGCGCACACAATCTGACCCTTAACCCTTCATTTTCACAGGGACCCAGCCCCACAAGGGCTACATTATAACAACAAGCGGCAATCTTGCCTGTCAACATCTCCTGCATATGGTGGGACAGACAGACCCCTCTCGCATCAAACAGTCCGTGCTACAAGTACTCCAGGAATGTGAAAAACTTCAGGCCAGGACCGTCGCCTTCCCAGCTGTTGGAACAGGTAACATCTTAATCCAAACTGCACTGGAAATCACAAAGGGCAAGTCGACCTTACTTCTATATATACATTTATTGTAATGCAGCTCTACCTGCGAGGTGCAGGCGCTGTGTGTTTAATGCTTTCTGTTATCGTTACCCTGGGTGCAGGCGCTGTGTGTTTAATGCTTTCTGTTATCGTTACCCTGGGTGCAGGCGCTGTGTGTTTAATGCTTTCTGTTATCGTTACCTGGGTGCAGGCGCTGTGTGTTTAATGCTTTCTGTTATCGTTACCCTGGGTGCAGGCGCTGTGTGTTTAATGCTTTCTGTTATCGTTACACTGGGTGCAGGCGCTGTGTGTTTAATGCTTTCTGTTATCGTTACCCTGGGTGCAGGCGCTGTGTGTTTAATGCTTTCTGTTATCGTTACCCTGGGTGCAGGCGCTGTGTGTTTAATGCTTTCTGTTATCGTTACCCTGGGTGCAGGCGCTGTGTGTTTAATGCTTTCTGTTATCGTTACCCTGGGTGCAGGCGCTGTGTGTTTAATGCTTTCTGTTATCGTTACCCTGGGTGCAGGCGCTGTGTGTTTAATGCTTTCTGTTATCGTTACCCTGGGTGCAGGCGCTGTGTGTTTAATGCTTTCTGTTATCGTTACCCTGGGTGCAGGCGCTGTGTGTTTAATGCTTTCTGTTATCGTTACCCTGGGTGCAGGCGCTGTGTGTTTAATGCTTTCTGTTATCGTTACACTGGGTGCAGGCGCTGTGTGTTTAATGCTTTCTGTTATCGTTACCCTGGGTGCAGGCGCTGTGTGTTTAATGCTTTCTGTTATCGTTACCCTGGGTGCAGGCGCTGTGTGTTTAATGCTTTCTGTTATCGTTACCCTGGGTGCAGGCGCTGTGTGTTTAATGCTTTCTGTTATCGTTACCCTGGGTGCAGGCGCTGTGTGTTTAATGCTTTCTGTTATCGTTACCCTGGGTGCAGGCGCTGTGTGTTTAATGCTTTCTGTTATCGTTACCCTGGGTGCAGGCGCTGTGTGTTTAATGCTTTCTGTTATCGTTACCCTGGGTGCAGGCGCTGTGTGTTTAATGCTTTCTGTTACCGTTAGCCTGGGTGCAGGCGCTGTGTGTTTAATGCTTTCTGTTATCGTTACACTAGGTGCAGGTGCTGTGTATTTAATGCTTTCTGTCATCGTTACACTAGGTGCAGGCGCTGTGTGTTTAATGCTTTCTGTCATCGTTACACTGGGTGCAGGCGCTGTGTATTTAATGCTTTCTGTCATCGTTACACTAGGTGCAGGCGCTGTGCCCGCTACCCTCGTGGCTGATGCCATGTTGGATGCTGTTGCAGATTTTGTGAATAAAAGATTGGCACGGAGGATTCAAATTGTGAAAGTCGTCATTTTCCAAAAACCGATGATAAACGACTTCTATCAGAGTATGAAACAGAAGGAAGGCTCCGTCATGCCGCAACAACTATCACTGTTTCAGAAAATGGCCTGTGAGTTCTGATCCTTGTCTTAATCATTGTGAGCAAAGGCTCTGGTAGTACATAACCCATTCAATGACTGCACCTCTTCATTTCTGGGGGAAAAATAGCATTTTTAAAGTGAAAACATGCACTTTTGCCTGGTAATATCTGGCTGGGAGTGGCGATACCTGACTGGCAGTGAAGAGAGTTAAAGTCTCCAGGATCTCTTCTTGCCAAGTTTGGGTGAGAGAAATACTCCAAGCCTGCTGTAGTGTGTTTTTTGCTAGGAGCACAATGTAACCTCCCAGAGTAATTTGTCAAACTGTGTTAGAACCCGCGTCCCACCAGGTGCTCTCAGCTATATAAGACTTGGTTAGTTAAGGGAAGACAATAGTGGTTATGGTGCTTGGAGTGTTGCTGTAAGGGCTTTCCATGCAGATGGTGGACACACTGCGGTACAGTGCGCTCTGATGGTGTACTCTTAATTAATAGAGCCCCATCACTAGATCAACAGACGGATGCGTATTAGGGACTTTAATTTGTGGCTTGGTGAATGGTGTCGGGAGCAAGGATTTGGCTTTATTTCTCATGGTAGCTGTTTGGAATGGAGATAAGCTGTACAAAAAAGATGGTTTGCATCTTTCTCAAAAGGGAACAAATGTTCTCAGTGAGCAGTTCAGAGGTTTTGCTAGGATGTATTTAAACTAGGAGGGGGGGGGGGCAAAAGGGCGATAAAACATCAATCCAATTGTCCCCCAAAACAAGGACAGAAGGTGCCTGTAGCAAGTGTGTTAAAAAATGATAAGTTGGGGGCGGGGCCTGGCCGCCGAGCTGGGTGGACGTGGGGCGCCTCGGCTCCCTGACAAACCCGCAATAACCAGCTTCAAAATGCCCCTACTCGCCTGGAAAACCCTCAGCTGCTGTGAGAGGGCAAAGGGGACCCGACCACCAACCTTCGGGGCAAGTACCAGCCCCCACTCCGCTGGCGATGCGGTCTGGTGGGCGAGTGGGATTGCGGCCTGCTGTGAGGCCCTGGCGGGAGAGGCGGCCGATCTCCCGTGCTTGGTCCGGCGGGACCTCCCGCCGCCTGCTAAGGGCCCCGTTACCCCCCCCCTGTGGGCCGGGGGGGTTATCCCGGACCCCACCGGGGACGAAGCGCTCGTTCAGGGCATACAGGCTGAAGGAGGACTGACTGGGGACCGCATGGAAAATCCAAGATGGCTGCCGCGATCATTGATACCAGCATGAGGGGTATACTCCACAAGCAAGCCCAGCTCAGCATAATAACCCTCACACCAACAGTGGCATCACCTCCCATTAACACCAGTGGATATAAGGGGACTCTCTCTGGACTCTGACTCTGCCTGAAAAGGGGGAACAAGCTTCACTCCACTGCTAACTGTCAAGCCCCTGCACACTAAAACAACCAGCTACAAGCACAGATCTAGCACAGCCGCAAGAGGGATCAAAGCTTCCAACCACATATGCCTACAGAGATAACAGAATATGGTGTACCTCTTAATCCAGCACCCCATCCACAATTTTAATGTGTGTCTTCTGCATCGGACTTTCTTCCTGCAGTTAGAAAGTAATCAAAATGTCTGAGCCTGCATGTGTGTCCGACGCTCTGCTGCCCCCTGGTGGTTAAACTTAATTAAGCTTAAAGAAATCTGTTCTTGATGCTAACCTTAGCTTCTGTTTTAATGGCAAAAGTATGCTCACTGTTTTGTTTCTCACATATATGCCTAGCACAAATGCCGATTTAGACAGGTCAAGCATCAACTATCTCGCTGTATTTTATGTAACTTCACGCTAACGATTTAACTGTTTAGCCAAGCTTGCTAAAAATATAAAATTGTGCAGACTCTCATGCCACTGTTTAACCATTGTATATCTTGCAATACGCTGTTGTGGCGTCTGTTGATTCCTTGTACCCACCTGCACAGCAAAAATAAAGAATTTAAAAAAAAAAAAAATGATAAGTTTAGAGTCATGTCTACAAATGATCGCAGTTTAGGGAATAAGATCCATGAACTTGTGGCAATAATGGCAACTGATAGTGTAGATTTAGTCGCTGTTACTGAGACATGGTACAATGAGAAAAATGACTGGGACATAGCAATACCAGGGTACTCTTTATATAGGAAAGATAGGGAAGGCAAGAAAGGGGGAGGGGTGGCCTTGTATGTGAAAGATAGCATAAATCTAGCCTAATAAAAGTTAGTGAGGCAAACATAGAATCCGTTTGGGCTACGTTAGAATTTGGTAATCACACAGTAACTCGTGTAGGTGTGATTTATAGGCCCCCAGGACAAATTGAAGAGTTAGATAATCTACTAGTTGAGGAAATAGCTAAAATGACAATGAAGGGGAAGTTATCATCATGGGTGACTTTAATCTTCCTGATGTAAATTGGAAAACAAAATTAGCTACTTGTGCCAGGAGCACACATATTCTAAACTCCCTACTGGGATTGTCTCTAAAACAAGTCATTGAGGAGCCAACTTGTAAAGAGGCCATACTAGATTTAGTGTTAACAAATGGAAATTTGGTATCAGATATTACTGTAGGTGAAAGTTTAGGATCCAGTGATCATCAGTCAGTGTGGTTTAATATAAGAACAGTGACTGAGTCACACCACACAAAAACAAAAGTTTTTAGACTTTAGAAAAACAGACTTTTCTAAAATTAGAATATGGGTAGAGGAGTCATTATCAGACTGGAACAATTTAAATGGAGTCCAAGAGAAATGGGATTATTTAAAAGTTGCACTATTGAAGGCAACAGAAAATTGCATTAGGCTTGTCAGTAAAAGCAAAAAATTCAAGAAACCACTGTGGTACTCGCAGATGTGGCCAAAATAGTTAAAAACAAAAAGTTAGCATTTAGGAATTATAAAAAAAACCAGAGTGAGGAAGACAAAATGATCTATAAGATTAGGCAGAAAGAGGCTAAGCAAGTTATAAGAGCTTCCAAATCACACACAGAAGAGAAAATAGCACAGTCAGTAAAAAAGGGGGATAAAACATTTTTTTAGATACATAAATGAGAAAAGAAAAGTAAAACAAGGATTAGTTAGATTAAAAACAAAAGAAGGAAGGTATGTAGAAGAGGATAAAGGTCAGGCTGACTGCCTCAATGAATATTTTTGTTCTGTATTTACAGAAGAAAATGAAGGAAAGGGACCTCAGTTGAGAAAAAGGATAAATGAGTCATTTATTACACGTGAAGATATGGAAGGGCTGCGCCAAATAAGGGTAGATAGTCCAGTAAAGTATTGCTAGGGTGCCAATAGATGGTCTAGGATACTTGATAGAGTTCCTCTGTGGATGCGTCTGGTGTAGACCGTTCCGTATATGTAAATACAAGAGAGGTAGAAGCGACTAATGGTATAGTATGAAAGTTCAGGGTGTGATAGGTAACAAAAAGTAAAGAACTCACATTCAGGAGAGCTATGGCCAGCTCTGGTGTGGATTGCGTACAGCGGTATAATCCCCGCTTATGGGATATGTAGGGAGGGGTCTCCGTCAACACCGTCTGGTAGTCCAGAGCTTGAAAAAGAAAGACAGAAAGCAACAATAGTGCTCTCAATTTTGATGTGGTTCAATGTGCAGATAAGAAGAGGTAAAAAACTCACATTTGAGGGAGCTATGGCCAGCTCTGGTGTGGATAGCGTACAGCGGTATAATCCCCGCTTATAGGATATGTAGCGGCGATACGTCCGTCAGCACCGTCTGGTGATCCAAGGCTCCAATATAGTAGAATAAAAAGCAGCAATAGTGCTCTCAATTGTGATAGGTTAAGAGAGTAGTAGAGAAAATAAAATAATACTCACAAAGATAGAGCAGAGGTACTGCTCTATGGATAGGCGCTGGTGGTATGATCCCCACCTAGTATTTCTTGGAGTACTGGAACTTTAAAATTGCCAGTGGAAGTAAAAGTAACCAGGAAAGGTTAAAATGCCAGGAATAGGTAAAAACAAAAGTTGTTTAAAGTGCATAAAGAGTGCAATAAAAAGAGGATTGGTACAATAAAGTAGCCAAAAAACTTTTATTGATCTAAAATACACAGTAAAATACAGAATTAATAACCATAAACGCGTATCACCATAAGTGGCTTCTTCAGAATGGGATAAAAGTAGTAACCTGGCAGGGGTTGTTTAAATAGGGCTATGTTAATTTGAAAATTGCGCCAAAAGTGTAGTTGGCCAATCAGAGACAATTTTTAAAATCACTTTTCAAAATTAGGATTCAAGAGTATGGGAGTGATGTTATAAAGGTGATGAGTCCATTTAAATTATTTAAATGTGAAAACGAGGGTGAGAAAGTTGTTTTTTAAAGAGAAAGAAAAAAAAAGTTGTTTGATTAAAGTAAAAAAAAAAACAAAACAAAAAAAACACATAAGTAGATGGTTTAAAGGTACAGAGATACAGAGATATATGTAAATGGAGTATGCATGAAAAGGGGGTAGTATAATCCCAAACATAATGATTTAAATAGGGGTTATATTATACCCCAGAGTAATAATATATTACAGATGTTAAATGAAAATAATAGCTCCCTCAAATGTGAGTTTTTTACCTCTTCTTATCTGCACATTGAACCACATCAAAATTGAGAGCACTATTGTTGCTTTCTGTCTTTCTTTTCCGAGTTCTGGACTACCAGACGGTGTTGACGGAGACTCCCTCCCTACATATCCCATAAGCGGGGATTATACCGCTGTACGCAATCCACACCAGAGCTGGCCATAGCTTTCTTGAATGTGAGTTCTTTACTTTTTGTTACCTATCACACCCTGAACTTTCATACTATACCATTAGTCGCCTCTACCTCTCTTGTATTTACATATACGGAACGGTCTACACCAGACGCATCCACAGAAGAACTCTATCAAGTATCCTAGACCATCTATTGGCACCCTAGCAATACTTTACTGGACTATCTACCCTTATTTGGCGTAGCCCTTCCATATCTTTTTGTATCTATCCACCGAAGGACCCGAGGGGTTTTCCTTCATTTGGGTTGCTGCCTACCTTGACTAATTTTGTGATTACTAGCGCTGAATTCTTTTTGTGTTTATTTATTACACGTGAGTTTACAGAGGAAGAGGTTCTATCTCAACTGTCAAAAGTAAAGACAAATAAGTCAATGGGACCTGATGGAATACACCCAAAGCTATTAAAAGAGCTTAGTGGTGTACTAGCAAAACCATTAACAGATTTATTTAACCAATCATTGTTAACAGGAGTAGTCCCTGAAGATTGGAAGTTAGCGAATGTTGTGCCCATTTACAAGAAAGGTAATAGGGAGGAGTCGGGCAACTATAGGCCAGTAAGCCTTACTTCAGTAGTGGGGAAAGTGATGGAAACCATGTTAAAGAATAGGATTGATGAACATCTAAAAACACATGGATTTCAAGATCAGAGACAACATGGGTTTACTTCAGGGAGATCATGCCAAACTAATCTTATTGATTTTTTTGATTGGGTAACTAAAATTATAGATCAGGGTGGTGCAGTAGACATTGCTTACCTAGATTTCAGTAAGGCTTTTGGCACTGTTGCACATAGAAGGCTTATCAATAAACTGCAATCTTTAAGTTTGGATTCCAATATTGTTGAATGGGTAAGGCAGTGGCTGAGTGACAGGCAACAGAGGGTTGTAGTCAATGGAGTATATTCGAAGCTTGGGCTTGTCACCAGTGGGGTACCTCAGGGATCTGTACTTGGACCCATTCTCTTTAATATTTTTATTAGTGATATTGCAGAAGGTCTTGATGGTAAGGTATGTCTTTTTGCTGATGATACTAAGATATGTAACAGGGTTGATGTTCCAGGAGGGATAAGCCAAATGGCAAATGATTTAGGTAAACTAGAAAAATGGCCAGAGCTGTAGCAACTAACATTTAATGTGGATAAGTGCAAGATAATGCATCTTGGACGTAAAAACCCAAGGGCAGAGTACAGAATATTTGATAGGGTCCTAACCTCAACATCTGAGGAAAGGGATTTAGGGGTGATTATTTCTGATGACTTAAAGGTAGGCAGACAATGTAATAGAGCAGCAGGAAATAGTAGCAGAATGCTTGGTTGTATAGGGAGAGGTATTAGCAGTAGAAAGAGGGAAGTGCTCATGCCATTGTACAGAACACTGGTGAGACCTCACTTGGAGTATTGTACACAGTATTGGAGACCGTATCTTCAGAAGGATATTGATATCTTAGAGAGGGTTCAGAGAAGGGCTACTAAACTGGTTCATGGATTGCGGGATAAAACTTACCAGGAAAGGTTAAAATGCCAGGAATAGGTAAAAACAAAAGTTGTTTAAAGTGCATAAAGAGTGCAATAAAAAGAGGATTGGTACAATAAAGTAGCCAAAAAACTTTTATTGATCTAAAATACACAGTAAAATACAGAATTAATAACCATAAACGCGTTTCACCATAAGTGGCTTCTTCAGAATGGGATAAAAGTAGTAACCTGGCAGGGGTTGTTTAAATAGGGCTATGTTAATTTGAAAATTGCGCCAAAAGTGTAATTGGCCAATCAGAGACAATTTTTAAAATCACTTTTCAAAATTAGGATTCAAGAGTATGGGAGTGATGTTATAAAGGTGATGAGTCCATTTAAATTATTTAAATGTGAAAACTAGAGTGAGAAAGTTGTTTTTAAAGAGAAAGAAAGGAAAAAAAAAAAAAGTTGTTTGATTAAAGTTCAAAAAAAAACTTTGATTAAAATTTTTTTTTTATTTTTTTTTTGAACTTTAATCAAACAACTTTTGTTTTTTTTTTTTTTGGTGTACTATTTGTGTCTCAGTCTCCCATTTGGTCCCCTAGGGGAGTGTCCACCCGGTGGGAGACCTGCATAAATACTGGGCAGGTAGCCCTCATTAAACAGACCACTGCTTGACCCACAACACGGAGCCTTGTCTCGTCTTTGGGGGGATTTACTGTATGCTGATAGAGACTGATTGCTAGGAGTGTAAGCCGCTTGGGTGCTTTTCCTATTTGTCTGCTAGCAGCTATTCGTGAGGTTCCAGTTCGGGAGTTTGGAGTGATATTTTGTATCCAGTTCGGGAGTTTAGAGCATTCCCTTATATGCGGTTCGGGAGTTTGGTGTTCTGCAGTAGCTGTGCCTGTATCTCTGGAAAGGGAAGATCGACTAAACGGCGGTTTAACCCTTTTATGCCTGGGGGTGCTGTTAAATTATGCAAAACCCCAGGTCCAGGGACAGCCCCCTCTGGACCTGATGGGATACAGGGACAATACAAACAGTTGACCAATGACAATAAACTGCATCGTTTGAAATAGTCACCGCCCAGGTTGGAGATAATGATTACAACGATTATGGCAATTTAATTATCTCCAAGTGCCCAGAATCCCACATTTTATTTGAACATGTAAAACAGCATAAAAATACATATTTATAACTGTAGCGGAGATGTAGTATAATCCACAGTATCTCCGCTGGGTAACAGGAACAGCATAAAATAATCCAAGGAAATAAATACAGCATACAATAATCCCGGTTGCGTTGTAAGAATCCTTCCTTCCCAAGAACTAGACGACACATAGGCTGGGAGTCAACTGAGCTTTTATTCACAGGTCACTGTATTTATGGGATTCCCCATGCAAGGGGTTTCCCTACTGACATTCCAGGGGTGGTACAGTAGGGGACTACATGGGGAACTGAACAACCCGGATATTTCTCCCACCATGCACTGCTGCACAAAGGGGGATACTCCCACTAGAATATACAGTTAAGTGGATTATCCCTCCGTGCAGCAGAACTGACATTTTACATTAAAATGCATAACTTCCATAATATTCCCTTCATTTAAACGAATGGACGATCGGTAGATAGCTGGGGTCTGAGCGCATAGTTCGTGAGAATACCGCTCAGATCCCAGCATAACTAACCGAACGCCGCACGAAACACACATTATTTCCAAGTCACCTTTAAAGTACCGATTGGTATTAGGGGAACAAACTACCAAACGCCCGGGGCTCCTGAACGGCCTGGAAGTCCAGCGGTATTCGTGCCGTCGAGTAGCCGATTTTAGTTCCAGGCGCTCGACGACCAAATACCGCTGGGCTTAACAAAGGAACCAAGATTGCCGACCGCCGCGTGGTCGGTATCCGAACGACAGCTATCTAGGAAAGCCCTTAACTACCGATTGCAACAATGTTGCAATCGGTTAATGGGCGCCACACAACCTCTTGTGTGTGGTCGTCCATTCGGTAGTTTATTCGTTTCACGAACAGTGTTGAAATGCACTGTTCATGAAACTACAGTATGAATGCTGGGGTTTTTCATGCCGCCAGCATACGAATGCCCTTGTTCGCCTGAAATGTAGGTACAGTACTATACTTGGTTCTAACAGCTTTAACCCCTTAAGGACACATGACATGTGTGACATGTCATGATTCCCTTTTATTCCAGGCATTTGGTCCTTAAGGGGTTAAAGGTATATACACATATTCATACAGGTATAGTCTTAAGTGGCTAGTTTTGCAACAATGCTCACCAGCTTTTTGAGGGCCCACACCACAACCAATCGATGGCGGCATAGCTTACTTCTCTGGGTAACAGTTTTCGGCTTAGATAAGCTACTGGGTGTTCGCCGCTATCCGCTCCAACTTGGCTCAGTACTGCTCCCAATCCAAACATAGAAGCGTCTGTATGGACGAGAAAGCGTTTAGTTGGATCAAGAGCAGAAAGTTCAGGTGAGTTAACAAGTGCCGTCTTGAGCTGCTGAAATGCCTGTTCGCACTCTGGGGCCCATACTACTATCAGTGAGGGGTACTGTAGTTGTCCACAAATTTCCGGTAGTATCCTGCGGTACCTAGGAAGGCAAGTACTTGGGTTTTGGTGCGAGGGGTTGGCCACTTGGCAACTGCCTCTATTTTGGCAGGTTCTGGCTTCTGCTGTCCGCTTCCTACCCTGTGCCCAAGGTACTGAACCTCTGCCATCCCTATATGACATTTGCTGGGTTTGAGGGTCAGCCCGGCTTCCCTGATCCGGTCTAGTACGGCTCCTATGTGGGTCAGGTGCTCGGGCCAGGAGTAGCTGAAAATGGCGATATCATCTAAATATGCGCACGCGTACTCCTGGAACCCATCCAATAACCGATCTACCATCCTCTGAAAGGTAGCCGGGGCATTTTTCATCCCGAATGGCATGACCTTAAACTGATACAGGCCAAACAGGGTGACAAATGCCGATTTGGGCATAGCATCCTCTGCTAGCGGAATTTGCCAGTACCCTTTACACAGATCTATCTATGGTGAGGTACCGGCCCCTGGCCATTTTGTCCAGGAGCTCGTCTATCCTGGGCATAGGGTAGGTGTCCGAGGTCGTCCTATCGTTGAGCCTCCGGTAGTCTACAAAGAAACGGGTCGTCCCGTCCTGTTTTGGTACTAGTACTACGGGGAAGGCCCAGGGGCTGTCAGAATGCTCTATAACCCCTAACTGTAGCATTTCCTCAATCTCCTTCCGCATACTTTCTTTGACGGCTTCTGGTATGCGGTAAGGAGTTTGGCGAAGAGGAGTCTTATCCAGGATTTCTACCTTGTATAGCCGGGTAGATTGGAAAAAGTGGCTCCCTTTTCCTGTATTAACCTTTGCACTTGGGTTCACTCCTGGGGGTTTAACCGCTCTCCTAACTGTACTTCTCCCAGGTCTCCGCTCTGGCCCTCTTGGTCTAGGAGATCTGGGAGTGGCAAATTATCAAAGTCCTCGGTGGCAGGGGCACAGATCGCGGTTACCTCTTCGCTGCGCTCGTGGTATGGCTTGAGCATGTTCACATGGAGCATGCGTTTGCCTCCCGTGCCTGTGACCGGGCCAATCACATAGGTGGTATCACAGATCTGTTCTACCACCTTGTATGGGCCCTGCCAGGAAGCGTGCAGCTTATCTTTGTGGACTGGTCGTAAGATAAGTACCTTTTTCCCCACCTGAACGCTGCGGTCCCTGGCTCCCTTATCGTACCATCTGCGCTGTCGTTGCTGGGCTACCTGGAGATTGTCTCGTATGGTCTGGGTCAGCATCTCCAGGCGTTCCCTGAACTCTAGCACATAGGGCACAATGGGGGTGCCGTTAATAGTCCCTTCTCCCTCCTAGTGTTCCCGGATTAAATTGAGGGGGACCCTCACTCTCCTCCCGAATAACAATTTGAACGGAGAGAACCCGGTGGATTCTTGGGGTACTTCCCTATAAGCAAATAACAAGTGGGGTAAAAACCTTTCCCAGTCCTTCTGAGTGTCTATGAACGTACGGATCATCTGTTTAAGTGTTCCGTTAAACCGTTCACAGAGCCCAGTGGACTGGGGGTGATAAGCGGAGTTCAAGATTTGTTGTACCCCACATATCTTCCAGAGCTGATGTGTGACTTCCGCGGTAAACTGAGTGCCCATATCCAAAATAATCTCCCGGGGAAATCCTACGTGGGAGAATATTCGCATCAGGGCCTCTGCTACTGTTTCCGCATGCACGTTTGTCAAGGCTACTGCCTCAGGGTATCTGGTGGCATAATCCACCACGGTCAAGACATATTTGTTGCTGGAGGGGCTGGGCTTAGCTCCGGGTCCTATAATATCTACTACCACCCTACTGAAGGGTTCCTCAATTATGGGCAGAGACCGGAGGCGAGCTTTGTACCGGTCTTCCCTCTTCCCTACTCTTTGGCAGGTATCACAGGTCTGGCAATAACGTTCTGTGAAATACCTGGCCAAAAGAAGTTCTGGGTTAGCCTGTGCTTAGTGCGGCTGATTCCTAAGTGCCCAGACAGGGGAATATCATGGGCGATATGTAATAGTTCCAACCTATACTTTCGAGGCACTATTAATTGTTTAATGAGTAAAGGTATGGATCCGGACACCACTTTTTCCGCGTGACGGTACAGTAGTCCTTTGTCCCAGATGTATCTCTCCCCTTCTAATCCTGCCTGATCTTTATCTATACGGTCTTTGTATACCTGCAGAGAGGGGTCTAGGGCCACTTCAGAACCAAAGGTTGTTGCCCAAAATAACGTCGGCTGGCAAGTCCTGCATCATCCTCACATACACATTCCCGTGCCCCGCTCCCCAATTCAAGTGCACCTTGGCCGTAGGTACTTTGTAAATCGCCCCCCCCTGCCACCCGTACAGCAACACAGTCTCCAGTTAAATTGGGTTTAGGTACCAAATGACTTCGGACTAGTGTTAAGGTAGCCCCAGAGTCACAAAGTCCTTGTACCTTTTTCCCCTCCATATGGACCTCCTGTCAGTGCCCTTGCCGGTTGTCAGAGGTGGCCTGGATGGGGTTCCTAGCGGTTCTTCCATTGGAGTCACAGCCTCGGTCGTTCCATACTGTTTTGTTCTGTATGTCCGCTCGGTTGCTCCAACTGGGCCTGGGTCGGTTGCATGGGCAGTCCCGCTGGATATGCCCCTGTTGGTTGCAGGAGTGGCACCGAATTGGTGGACGTGCAGGGTACCTGGGGGTGTAGTTATTTTGGCTTACCCCAGGTCATGGCTGGATAGTGGGAGTCACTGCTGGTATCGTCGGTGTGGGGTTGTACACTGGTCGGTTTTGGGTGCACTGGTCCCTCTTGGCAGCCTCTTGCAGGGTGTGCGGTTTTCGGTCCCTTACCCAATTCTGTAGGTAGGCAGGTATTCCGTCGAAGAACTGTTCCATGACCATCAATTGGAACACGCCCTCCAACGTGTTAACCTGGGTGGCTTTCAACCACCCCTTTGCAGCTCGCTGTAGCCGGTGTGCCCACTCTACATGGGTGTCTTTCGTTGGCTTTTTAATGTACCAAAACTTTATGCGGTATGCCTCTGAGGTGATCGCATACCGGGCTAAAATTGCTTGTTTTACATTGTCGTAGTCTCTACTGTCCTCATCCGGCACAGCCCGGTACGCCTCTGCTGCGCGACCGGATAGTCTCCCTGCTAGTAGAGGTACCCGGTCCACCTCGCTGATGTCGTGTAGTTGACACAGCCTCTCAAAATCCTGCAGTTAGTCATCTACGCCACCGTCAGCCTCTGAATAGCTTTTGAAGGCTTGGTAGGGAATTTTGGCTTTCCCTGGGAAAATGTTGACCGGTGTCGTGGCTCTTTCTCCGGCTTGTTGGTTTCTCTGTGCCTCTCTGAGCATGATGTATTCCTGCATATCTGCGAAGATCCTTCAGATGGTCGGTTTGGGAATAAAGCCATCCTGCTCCTGAATTCTTTTGCGAATTCATGTTGATCTTCCTCCATTGGAGGTGCTGCAGCAGCTGCTGCTCTGTCTCCTTCCATCAGTTCTGTAATCAAGATAGCCTTCGCCTTTTTGCTGACTATTGCTCTTCTTGATTCAAGTAATTCTTTTAATGTGCTTCATTTCAAAAGGGCATAATTTGTTCCCATTCACTGGCCGTTCGCGGATTTCCACGTGTTCCTGGCTCAGGTTTCATCCGAATGGGTTAACTCACGAATTGTTGCTCTTTCTCCTCTATTCATTTTAATTTCTGCCCATCATTGCTTTGCTGTATAGTTTCAGTCCCGTCGCTTTCCACCAATTGTAGCGGCGAGGTAGTATAATCCACAGTATCTCCGCTGGGTAACAGGAACAGCATAAAATAATCCAAGGAAATAAATACAGCATACAATAATCCCGGTTGCGTTGTAAGAATCCTTCCCTCCCAAGAACTAGACGACACATAGGCTGGGAGTCAGCTGAGCTTTTGTTCACAGGTCACTGTATTTATGGGATTCCCCATGCAAGGGGTTTCCCTACTGACATTCCAGGGGTGGTACAGTAGGGGACTACATGGGGAACTGAACAACCCGGATATTTCTCCCACCATGCACTGCTGCACGGGAGGGATACTCCCACTAGACTATACAGTTAAGTGGATTATCTCTCCGTGCAGCAGAACTGACATTTTACATTAAAATGCATAACTTCCATAATATTCCCTTTATTTAAACGAATGGACGTTCGGTATAACTAACCGAACGCCGCACGAAACACACATTATTTCCAAATCACATTTAAAGTACTGATTGGTATTAGGGGAACAAACTACAGAATGCCCGGGGCTCCCGAACGTCCTGGAAGTCCAGCGGTATTCATGCCGTCGAGTAGCTGATTTTAGTTCCAGGTGCTCGACGACCAAATACCGCTGGGCTTAACAAAGGAACCAAGATGGCCGACCGCCGCGTGGTCGGTAGCCGAACGATGGCCACCTAGGAAAGCCCTTAACTACCGATTGCAACAATGTTGCAATCGGTTAATGGGCGCCACACAACCTCCTGTGTGTGGTCGTCCATTCGGTAGTTTATTCATTTCACGAACAGTGTTGAAATGCACTGTTCGTGAAACTACAGTGTGAATGCTGGGGTTTTTCATGCCGCCAGCATACGAATGCCCTTGTTCGCCTGAAATGTAGATACAGTACTATACTTGGTTCAGCTTTAAAGGTATATACACATATTCATACAGGTATAGTCTTAAGTGGCTAGTTTTGCCACAATAACATTTTAGTAGGCACCTCTTACATTCTACCATTCATTAGATAGCTCAGGTCTGAGCGCATCCGATAGGCGAATAGCGCTCAGACCTCACGAACGCCCCTATTGCATACAAGTCTTTTCGTGTTTCTTTGTCCCGAACACGAGATGGCAGCCATGTTTTCTGTCGGTCAATAGGTGATCGGGACCTGGCTCCAAAACCCCTGGATCGAGAAACGCCCTGAAGAGGCAATTAGCCTGCGGTTAACCGCAGCCTCAATGTTCTGATTAAGAGCACACGCCGGAGTGTAGGTGGTCCTCGTTCGGGAGTTTGAGTACGGTGAAGTCTTATACGAACGAGGCCACCCTGAGGCAGTCAATTAAGTTTGTGGTTAACTGCAAACCGCAGTTTCCCGGTGGTCGTCCGTTCGGTTGTTTTAGAGGTGAAAAAGGTTAAGTGGCGGCACACACCAAGGACTGGGTGGTCTTAGTTTGTATGCACGAATATATGCTCCTGGTTGTTTGTGTAATTGGGTGTATACAACAATAATACCGAAGAGAACGGCATACGGTAACTTACATTAAAGTAATCCATTACTGGGCTGTAGGGCGTCCTTAACACATTCATGCTGTGTCTTGTAAATGGTGATTTTAGTTTGTTTATTGTGTTTTGTTTTGTTTTACAGCCTGGCTTATTCCTGCAAAGAAACCCCCTCCACAAAAACTGTCAGCCTTTCAGTTAATGGATAACATCGATCCGGCCATATTTGACCTCTGTGCAGAAAGCAGCGCGAATCTGATGGCTGCGGAATCCTGGCTTCAAAAGCGGATTCTGGACGAGCAGTCAGAGAACTTGATAGAAGATGAACTGATTGCAGACTTTGACGTTTCAGATCTGGAGAAATTTTCTGAACTGCAAAAGAGGTTACAGGTTCACATGGAATACAAACCAGCCACTTCGAGCGTTCGAGTTTCTGGTCTCAGCAGAGATGCAGCGCGTGCTGTACTTGAAATCCAGAAGATGATTGGCAAACTAAAGGACCGGAAAAACAGGGAGAAGGAGGCAGAACTGCTCAGCAATACGGTGGAGTGGAAATACGAATATCAGGGAAGATTGTACAGATTTGATCATTTAACTAGCTTGGAATTGGAGGAGGTGGACAAAGCGAAGAAACCAACAGTCACCGTTTTTATTAGCGGAAAAACATTCACTGTCCACATGCAAAGCAAAACTGCCACAGACAGCCACGGGAACAGCGTAAAGATTGTACGAGTGAACAAACATGGTAAATAAAAGCAATATTGTCCAATATTATCTAGGTACGTATGTATCAACAAACTAAAAACATTTAACTTCTCAAAGTTCCATTTCACTCATTCCTGTGTGTAGCGGAGCTCCAATACCACATGGGTATCTCCTCTATTCCTTCCTTGAAGTTGAAAGAAGCAGTATAATATTCCAAGACACTTTCCCCCCAGTAACTAGACGACACATAGATCTGGGAGTCAACTGAGTTTATTTTGACCACCACATGGCTTTTATGCACTGACCCCTACATGGGGTCTCCACATCAACATTACAAGAGTTTTCCTCGCAGGTTCCTCTGTTTCTAAGAGATGATTGAGATAGCAAAACTATAACTCAATTATCTCTCAGATACAGTAAAACATACACAATTTTAATAACATGGGAACCACACGAATGTCATATCTCCGAATAGCTTGGGTCTGAGCACCCACTTTATCAAAATAGCGCTCAGATCCCTTTGGCAGTCCAGGAACGCCATAAAAATGAAGTTTTGACCCGTTGGCCACAAGGTGATGCCCCAAAACCGTTCCAAAGCCGTTCTCATAACTGTTCGAGAAGTTGGATGGGCAGCAGTACAAGTTTCCCGGGTGTTCGGGGGGTTGCATATCCAAGAGATAGTTCCATGCCATCAACGACCATGTACCACTGCCTGCGTTCAGGCAACAAAATGGCCGCCAGTTCTTGGAGCACGTGTGTTCTGTTATACAAATGGCGGCCACACAGGGGAAAAACTTGCACTAATGTGGTCGGTGATTAGAAGGTGTGAACAAGGGGACCACACAGAGTTGGTTCGGTAAACAAACAGGGGTTTACGGACAGCCAAACAAAAGGGAATAAAAGTGTAGTTAGGGCATCCATTCCACTACACTGTTTCTTGTATAGTTTACTGAGTGTTGATATTGGAGTGATGTGTTTTATTTATTTATATTCTTCAAACCTCATGTTCAATCCTGACGTTTCCATCTCAAAAACCGCCCCTATTTATCGCCAGATAAGGTGTTGGTCCATTCCACTGTCCTTTCTCGCCTTGACTACTGTAATCCACTTCTCAGTGGTCTTACGTGCTCCCAACATGCGCCGTTATAGTCCATAATGAATGCAGCAGCGAGGCTCATCTTCCTGTCCACCCGCGCCTCCCATGCCTCACCATTCTGTCAGTCCCTACATTGGCTTCCTATAAAATATAGAGCTCAATTTAAAATTCTGGTTCTTGCTTTCAGATCTCTACATAATGCTGCTCCCACCTATCTATCCTCCATAATACACAAGTATGTCCCGTCTAGGCCCTTACGATCTGCTGAAGACTTACGTCTATCATCTGTCCGTACTCCCACCTCTGATGCTCACCTTCAAGATTTCCCTCTAGCATGTAAGCTCATTGAGCAGGGCCCTCAACCCCTCTGTTCCTGTGTGTCCAACCTGTCTGGTTATAACTACATGTCTGTTCATCCACCCATTGTAAAGCACTGCGGAATTTGACGGCGCTCTATAAATATCATAATAATAATAACTACATGTCTGTTTGTCCACCCATTGTAAAGCGCTGCGGAATTTGTTAGCGCTATATAAATACCATAATAATAATATCAATAATAATATATATATGTGCGTGTGTGTAGTGTGACTTGAGGGGGCCTTAACACTGTGTTAGAGACCACGGTGGCATCCTGTGTTACCCAATGCAGCAGAATGTTCTGAAACCCTGATGGCACCTAATATTACCCAATGGAACAGAACTCTTTGATGGCACCCTATATTATATCCCATGTGGTAAAAGCCTCTGAACCTTCTGATGGTGCCCCATGGAATTGAACCATCTGCTAACATGGTGTGCCTGCAGAACCCTCTGAATCCCCTGATGGCACTCCATGTTACTACCTGAACAGAATCCTCTGAACCTCCTGATGTCACCCCAAATGGCAGAACGTTCTGGACCACCTGTTGGCAACCTAGGTTACCCTATGCTGCAGAATCCTCTGAACACCTTAACCCTCTGAACCCTGTAATGGCACCCCACATTATCCCCATGGTGCAGAACCCTCAGAATCTCCTTATGGCATGCAGCAGAAGTCCCTATTGGCATCCCATGTTACTCCATGCAGCAGAACCCCCTAATGAGAACCTGCAATGGCACTCCATGTTACACCCATGCAGCAGAACCTGGATGCAGATAGGGTAGACATCTCATGGCAGAGAGTATTACTATTATGTTTCACTTCTCTTTTCATGGTTTTTAGAGACTGATTTAGACCATATTGTGTTTTCCAGAAGGAGAGTCCTTAGAGTTACCTGCAGATTGGGACCCGATGGGTAGCAGTCTGGTGAAATTGGTGCAGCTGAATACCTCCGCACCAGAATACACAAATGTCCAGACGCTGTTTGCAAGAACTTGTCATATGAGAATACTGAAGGTAATTATCTCTCTTCTAATGTAAAGTTGTCCTTTCTGTGTAAATGTGACCATGCCAATACAAAAACAATAGTGGTACCCTAACCACCAACACATCGGTAAACTCTGAAAATGGTGGTAAAACAGAAATAAACAAACACCATCTTTCTTGTTTATTTCTAAATGTGACGTGGCCTGACCAAGACATTGCTCTGTCTGGGTCCAAGAACAAGATGCTCCCCCCACCCAGAATGCCCCCCACATCCTATACAGACACACACACAATGCACCCCATCCTACACAGACATACCCACATAATGC
>CAKOES020000609.1:0-14195 GCA_933207985.1 Pelobates cultripes
GTTTTAACCCCTTTCCAGAGCCGGGCTGGAGGTGGTCCCTTAGGGTGGGGGCACCCTCAGGGCACTATAGTGCCAGGAAAATGAGTATGTTTTCCTGGCACTATAGTGGTCCTTTAACATACACACTCTGGATCCCCTATACACACACTAGATTCCTTGTAAGCAAACACATACTACACCCCTAAACACACACACACACTATAGCCTGTATGCACACACTTGCTATATCCCCAATACACACATTCTCTACAGCCCATAGCCACATATGCATCACATTACACCACAAACACAACACGACTAAAACCGACCTTATTACACAATACCACACCACGACCAGCTCACTCTACACACACGCAATACCACAAGCAGGCTCCAAACACATGCACAATACTCTTTCCTGGCCCTTTTGTCTCCTGGTATCCATTTATAGAGACACCAGAGACAAGTTGCAAGGAAACACAGTGCAAGCATGTTATTAAATTTGCTTGCACTGTGCAGAACAAATACAGGACTTTTTTCTCATGCTAGAGCTCTTCAGCAGAGCTCTGCGCATGGTCTGCCCTGGAAGAGCATTAAACCAACATGCTCACTTTGAGATGAGGCGTGTTTGTCATTGGTGATGACAAAACACACCTCCTCTGCCCCGCCCCCTTTTTAGTGGGTCGCTGTGTTAAAAAAATGCCCGGGCCGAATTTTTCTCCCAGTCCGGCCCTGGCTGTGGATATACATTATAAAATGAACAGGAGAGAGCCTCAGGCAGGCATATCTTCTCATTAGCTAGATTTATCTCTAGCAGAAATGGGTTCAATTTTAAATGCAACCAAGAAAAGTGTCTTGTTGATTATGACTTTTGTGAGCGGCAGTTTCGTTTTGAGTAAATTTTGTTATTAAACCAACAGTGAATTATCCAGAATTTCAAGTGTGCCAATCCTCCCTGATTATGATACATACATACTTAACCCTCATTAAATAAAGACAAACACAACAACTATTATATAAACAATAATGCTAAATATAAAAATGAGAAAAGGGCACTGTGCAATAAAAGGCGCTTAATTAAAGGACCACTCTAGGCACCCAGACCACTTCAGCTTAATGAAGTGGTCTGGGTGCCAGGTCCTTCTAGGGTTAACCCATTTTTTAATAAACATAGCAGTTTCAGAGAAACTGCTATGTTTATTAATGGGTTAAGCCTTCCCCCAAAGCCTCTAGTGGCTGTCTCATTGACAGCCGCTAAAGGCGCTTGCGTGCTTCTCACTGTGATTTTCACACCCTCAGGGCACTATAGTGCCAGGAAAACGAGTATGTTTTCCTGGCACTATAGTGGTCCTTTAACAATATAGATCAAGATATATTGAAAGCAGCTCAACATTCGTGTAAATATCTCAAAAATTCACACAAATGATTGAAAAATGAAGTGAACCCAGCAGCATAAACCACCAAGAGTAGACCCAGTGGGGCACTAAATTATTATATATTCAAATAAACACTTACTGGCCACACACAGCTTTTATACATAACCCCATGCAAGGGGTGTACCACACAATCCTCCAACGTTACATCCCAGGATCCTCCTCTTTCCTGGGGACCTAGCTCGGGAAAAGGCTTTGTCCCTTTGTCTCCAAAAGCGTGCCACCCAAAAACAGGGTTTCCCACATCCAGGGACTTTATCCCATGAGCCTCTGTACCTGGGAGACCAAGCAAAAGTCTCCCCGCCACAGCCAGTCCCCCCGGGAAAAGAGCTGGTTTATTTGTCCCTGAAGGTACTACAAAGCCTCCAAACTCGCCAGTGCCCCAAAAGTGCCCACACCAATCCCAGGGTCCCTTGCAGCGGAACCTTCCTCAACCAGGCTCCGCTCGCGAGGTCCCTGTGTGAAACCCTGCAAGGAAAGCGTTTCCTTTCGGGACACAAATGCTCTCCCTGGACGGCGTACGTCTATACGAAATGGCGGCCACCGAGGAGAGCATTGATTAATTACTTCCCTTGCAGTTTCACACTTATGTTGCAATTGAGAATGTTCGCCTTAATTGGCGTGAACGTTCTAATGGGGCACTGGGGAGGTCCTCATTCGGAAAACGAACAAGTTGGGAAGCAATCCGCGAACGCTCCCCTTGGAGCCATTCATAGAATGGCGGCCAGCCAGAGGAGTGCATATTAATTGTTTCCCTTGCGGTTTGCGAGGTGTGAAGGATCTAAACTAACATTCTAAATGGGTTATCTGGGTGGTCCCCGTTCAGGAGGTGAATGCATTCCCTTTGTGGAGGCACTCCCGAAAGGGGAGCGGGCACAATATGTGAAAAGTTGGGGAAACACACATAACAACCGAAAGGCAATTCAACGGTAGGCAGCGGTCCTGCCTCAGCTCCCCTCCATCGATCTCTTTGGACGTCACTTTTGATGAATCTGATGTGTGAGAGGAACTCTCATCGATTGCTTCACTGATTACTTTTTATTTTCGCTTTACACACTTTACTGGTTGACTAGATATAACCAGCTGGTAAATATTGAGAGCAGATCAGGGATCAATCTTTCTTTGAATCCTACTATTCCAACATTGAACTTATGGAGGTGCATGTGGAGGCCACCTAGTGTCCACATATGAGTATCACTTCATAAGCCAGTAAAGATTGATCGTCTGTTAGAAATTGTGAATATAGGCATTTAGAGAGGGATGAACAAGACCTCTACTGGTTCGCCGTAGGTACTGCAATCTTAGGAAGAACAATACGGACCATCATAAACTAGATTGGGTTGATTAAACTGATTGAAAGTAATTACTTTTTGCACATATTAAGCATCCACAGAGGAACATGTATTTTTTTTCTCATTTATCATTTTTATTGAATGACAATTGCAACACATAACATGGTAATTAATTTCAAGTCGCCTACACAGCGATATTTGCGGATAACATTCTACATGTCGCCCTATGTAGAGCCTTATTTCTCGCTCAATTGATCAATTAACCGCTTAAGTATACAAATAGTCATACAAATAATCTGTGTGTCAGGCGATGTTCGATGTGTTACATACATACAGTTTCAAAGCATGCGGTACATTTTTTGTTTTTTATAGTTAACTTGGGAGGGGTTGGGATACAGAAGGAAAAAGGGGGGGGGGGAGGGGAGATCCCTGGACACAGCTTCACATCGCAGCCAGCAGTACAGTACAGATCACCTTCCTTATATAGCTTGTGAGATTGATGAGGCTATATGTACCCTGAGCACCTCAACGCCCTGACCCCTTTGGTCCCTTAACGTTTGCGCCTGTGTGCTCCCTTATTGGCCCACTATGATGGTTAACCATTTGGTTTGAGCAGTCGGTTTGTCTTAGTTGTCAGTCAGGGACTATGTGGCCGCCCAACATACCCATTCTTTATCATACTTTCCTAGGCATCCTTTCAGTTTGCTGGCCATTTTCTCGTACATACTAATCACATTCATTTTGTTGATAATCACCTCTATCTGAGGAATTTGTTTGCTTTTCCAGTTCCCAGCTAAAGCTACTTTTGCTATCGTCAGTATGTTCAGAATCACTTTTTTGTGTGGATGCGTGACTAGGTCTGGTATGACATGTAATAAGTACTTTTCCGGTCGCAATGGGATAGAGGTGCCAGTTTTACTCGAGATCAGGATTTGGATTTGTTTCCAGAATCCGTCTAGCAACGGGCATTTCCAGAACACATGTAGCATGGTTCCAGTGTCCGACTCACATCTCCAACACAAGTTCGTAGCGCCTGAGTACATACTCGCTAGTCTCTGTGGTACCAGATACCACCTCATAGTTATCTTGCAATAGGCCTCCCATAGCGAGAGGCTACTCGATGCCTGTTTTGTGTTTGCCCTTGCAGACTGCCAGTCTGCTTGGGAGATATGAAGTCCCAGGTCCTGCTCCCATTTTGCCATGTATTTCAGTTTATCTGGGGTGTTTTCTGTGACCAACGCATTATAACATAGGGAGAGCGGTTTTGCTGCCTTTATCAGAGATAAGTGGCTAGGTTGGAGTACCGGAGAGTCAGTTCGAGCGACTGTGTGGTTACCATGGGTTAGTATTATATTTTTGATCCTTAAATAAAGGTACAGATCTCTCAAGTCTAACCCCAGTTCCTCTTTCAATTCAGGGAATGGTTTCACCGCATCTCCTGACATTAAATCCCTCACTAATCTCGCTCCCTTGTTAAGCCATTTGCCCACCTGTATGCCTGGGGAGTAGGCTGCTAGTGTCGTGATGGGTGCCTCCCTAAATAACCGTACTGGGTCCAGTACCTTCGGACACCAGGTCTTCCATGCTGTAAGCATAGTGATCGAGCATCTCAGGGTCATGCCCGCAGATGTTCGGGGCGTGGAGCATGTCCACAAGTAATGGACTGTGTCGTGTGCCTCTAGGCATTCATTTTCTAATGACAGCCAGAGCGGTTTACAGGGGAGATTATGGATCCTAATGAGTCGCAGACCTTGTGCCAAGAAAGAGGCCCTGTAGTATGCCGTTACATCCGGCATCCCCAGTCCACCTTGGACGTAAGGGAGACCCAGACACCCTTTATTCACTCTCGGGGGCTTCCTCTTCCAGATGTGTGCATTGATCGTGCTTTGGAATTGTTTGAGCAGCGCAGTCGGGAGGAATATGGGCAGGGTTCTGAATAAGTATAGTATGTGTGGAAGTGTCATCATTTTAATTAGATTAATACGTCCTAGCCAGGAGGTATCCATGCTAGCCCACTGTTCGAGGGAGGATTTGATTTTCTTTAGCACGGGGAAGTGATTTTCTTTGATCACCGTTTGAAGGGATTTGGTGAGGTTTACACCTAAGTATTTTAAGGAATTGGTGCGCCAATCGAAGGGGTGCTGCGGTTTTATCCTTTCTAATGTAGGTTTTGGTAGGTTTATGGGTAGAGCTTGCGTTTTGGTTATGTTGTTTTTATAGTACGATACCTTCCCATAGTCTACCAGCGTTCTCATGAGATTGGGAAGGGAGGACTCTGGTTTTGTAACAAACAGCAGTATGTCATCGGCAAACAGAGCTAGTTTCTTTTCGCCCCCCTGGGTATGCAGCCCATGTATATTGGGATCATTTTTTACTATTCTTATTAGCGGTTCCAAGCATAGGATAAATATTAGGGGGGAAAGAGGACAGCCTTGTCTGGTGCCATTACATATGGCGAGCCTGTTAGATACGAAGCCCGTGCTAAAGACTTTTGCTGAAGGGTTTTGATACAGTGCCATTATGCTCGAACTAAAGTTTAGTGGGAATCCCATTCTGGTGAGGGTGAGTGACATATACCTCCAATGTAGGCGATCGAACGCCTTCTCAGCGTCAAGCGCTAGCAAGAGTCCCGCTTGATGCGAGACGTTCGCCCATTCAATCAGGTTCAGGAAATGTCTAGTGTTGTCCCCTACCTGACGCCCCTGGACGAAGCCCGCTTGCTCCTCCGAGACGAGGTCTGCTAGGATTGGTTTAATTCTGGTAGCGAGGAGTTTGGCATACAATTTGGTGTCTGCATTCAGGAGGGAGATCGGACGTAGGTTTGCGCAGTGTGTGGGGGGTTTGTTGGGTTTGGGTAACGTCACTATATGTGCCTCCAGCATTTCCGTGGGCATATTCCCTGCAGTTTTTATGTGATTGAATAGGTTGGTGAGAGGCGTGAGTAGTTGTTTGGTCAGTTTTATGTAGTAGTAGTTGGATATTCCGTCTGGTCCGGGGGCCTTATGTTTGGGGAGGGATTTGATTGCTATTTCTACTTCGCCCTCCGTGAAGGGGTTCTCCAGTTGGGTTCGTTGCGCTTGCGTTAGACTGGCTAAGGGCACTCTGTCTAGAAAACGTACTATCTCGTCTTCCGTCGGTTGGTGTGTGGAGGGATCCTTTTCTAGTTGATATAGTGAGGCATAATATTTCGCTAGTTCGTTCACTATGTCTTGGGGGTTGTATAATTTATCCCCAGTTGTGGAGGTTATGTACGGGATTTTAGATTGCAATTTAGTTTGTTTCGCTTTATTGGCCAGCATTTTCCCAGCTTTATTACCCATAACATAGTATGATTGCTTCAAAAACCTCAGGTGTCTTTCTGTTACAGCGAGGTTGAGGCTATGAAGTGTTGTGCGAAGTGACATCAGTCGCTTATGTGTTGCTGTTGTAGGGTTTGTTTTATGGGCGGATTCTACTAAGGCCAGATCTTTCTCTACCTTGTCCAGTGTTGTGTTGTGCAGCCTCTTTGTTCTAGCCCCTATCTGGATTAATTCTCCCCTCATGACAGCCTTATGGGCCAGCCATTTTGTAGCGTCGGATGACGAGCAATCTACGTGATCAGCGAAAAATTCTTCAACCCGGACCTGTAGTCGTTGGAGATGTGCCGGTACGTCTAATAGACTTTCATTCAGGCGCCATGTGCCTCTACCCCTAGCTGGATACGGAATTCGCATAGTGACAACATATGGGGAACATGTATTTTTTTAATACTATGATTATATCTGATAGGAACATGAGTAATGAAGTATGACCGTAATGACAAATAATATTTTTAAGATAGTAATAAAACGTATGTTTTAATGAACCATAGTTAGTTTCATTACCATATGTATTTACTGTGTAAAGGATGGTTGTTATGTTTGCCTTTTTACGTGTGATGTCCTTGTGATGACGCTACTGAGTATTACGTATGTATCAGAATGATTGTTAAAATTAAATTGGGCACTTGGAATCCTGTTTGATTCATTGTTGGTTTGTTTTTCCGGAATACGGTGTCGAGCACAATGAACTGGTGCAGCACACGCGGGTGTTTTAGTTAAATATCAGTAATTAGCTTTATGTATCAGACACAGTTTGTTATTAAAACATAGCTGGTCTGCAATGGGTTAACCTGATCTTCCCTGTGTCGCTGCCAGCCAGACATATATTTATAAAGCTTATATAGATTACACAGGTGACAAACACCGCCCTCTCACAGTGAGCTTTGGGTACGGATTGTTTCATTTCACACAGCGTTCATGCCAAAATTCACCAGACAGCTTAATCTGGGGGGCTGTTTGTTAGAGCGCAAACCAAAACAAAAATTAGAAAGGAAAGCAAACAATCTAAACACAGTATTAACTAAACGTCTTTACACAGTCCAGAGAATCCACCCTGGGAGCCCATTTCCTTATGACGCCAGCTCTTTTATTAAAACTTTCAGGGTCCGAATAAGGCAAGTTCACATTTCCTGTGATTGTTTAGATTATGTTCTGAAAAAGGATCAATAGGTTAATAGTTGTTCCATTTAAATGTGAATAACTCTGTACATGTAAAGTACGATTTATAAACTATTAGAATAATTGTACCAAAGTTCCAAAAGTAAAAAATCGCCATGGTAACCATGGATTCCACAGGAACATTCCATCAGCCCTCTTTTCTTGTGACACTTTCCCAGAACTGAGCCATTCCAATCTCAACTGCTCTTCCTTTAAAAACAGCTCATCGAACCTGAAGGAAGAGCCAGTGTTACTGAAATCAGGTGTATCAAACGTAGATAATCTTTTCATGGATGTCAGATAGGCACATTTAAGGGATTATACAAAAGTAAAACGTCCTGTGGCACTTTGATCCATTCAAACCAAGTGGATAAAATACCTACATTTACATGCAGCCCATCAAAAAGCAATGGTCCCCATAACGACATAAATAGCACACCATAAAAATGTGATATAAAGTGCGCAAAGTGTATTACATTAATAAATATGGCGCATCACACATTCAATGAACTATACATACATTGTAATTACACTCTATTCTTCTGGGAATGTATAGAATTGCTGTAAAATCCAACTTGCACAGATGGTGTGCACACCATCTGTGAAAGTTAGATTAAAGTCCATAGCTTAAAATCACTCACATTTTGCTGAGCTGTGAGCAGGCTCTATCTAATGAGTAGAAGGTTGGCCCCCAGGAACAATATATGTAGTAAAAATCCTCAGGATCTACACCAGACTTATACTTAACCCCTTAAGGACGCAGCTTCAGAAGCTGGACATACCCTTAAGGAAGCTATTTTTGCATTTTTTGCTGTTTGTGTTCAACTGCAATTTGCATCGCTCTCATTTATTGAATCAACACATATTATATATTGTTTTTTAAAGGACAAGATGGGCTTTACTTTGATGTGACTTATAGATATATAAAATCAAATTTATTATTAAAAAAATATATATATATATTTTCACAGTTTTGCCAATAATAGTGTGTGCATAGTATGTCCAGCTTAGGAAAAGTAATTAAAAATAAATTCATTTAGGTGTCTTGTTTTTCAAAGTGCATAATATGTAAAGGATTTCATCTTATTTTAAAAGTTACAGGTCACAAAATACAAGGAGTAATATAAAATTTAAATGTGAAAAAAATTTAGAAGTTGGTATGTTTGACTTGTAAGTTTAACAGCCGTCACAGAAAACAAAATTGCTACACAAAAGTATATATTTATATAAAAAAGACATCACAGGCTATTTATTTAAGGGTATTTTGCCCCTTTTTCATAGCCATTTCCCAACCAATCTCTGCTACATATTGTAGTAAAATTGTGTTTTTTCTGTTTTTTGAAATACACACATATAACAAGGTTTTTTAAATGTGTATTTTGTAAAGCTGCTGTGTGCTATTCCTGGTCAAAATCCCATTTTGTGTTCAGCTACATCTGCTGAGTACAACAATACCCCCATTGTATGCCTTTGCCACTATTTTGTGAAGCTACAATGCCATATAAGAGGCCAGACTATTTCAGTTTCTACAGTTAGAAAATTCAAAGATGGATTTAATGGACCTATGTCTTATTTTGGGGCATTGTAGTAGTTTGGTTGTTCAAATGACCACACAAAGGCCTTCCATTCGTGAAAGTAGACACTCCAGGGTATCTCATATGGCATATATTTTGCCTTAACAGGTCACCATTTTTTCACCATTATATGTCAAAGTTTGTGTTAAAAAATATTTTTAGATATTTCACTTAAGCATTACATTTGTGCTGGGCATTTTGTATATTTGATATGTTCCACTATGATCAAACACCCCTAATTAAGCTCAGCTAAGTCTTCTGAGTAAACAATACCCCCAATGTATGCCTTTGGCAGTATTTCATGATGCTACAGTGCCATAAAGGAGACCTGACCATTTCAGTTTTTACAGTAGAATTTTGAGAGATGAATTTTATAGGTTTGTGACTCTTTTGGGGTCTAACAGCAGGTTGCTTATTCAAACTTCCCCCACAAAGGCCTACCATTTTTTAAAGAAGGCACCCCAGGGTATTTCAAAAGGCCCATTTTGAACCATAGGGTGAGATCATTTTTTCGCCAGTGAGTACCAAGTCTAGTAGTAGTAAGCATTTTCTCCGCCTTTTTGACACACACTTTGACATTTTACAGCATAGTTTACAATCCTTAGGTGTGCTACGGCAGTATAACGCTTCAAATATCACTCATTTATGTCGTCTGAGTACAGCAATACCCCCGTGTGTACCTTTCCCAGGTATATGTGGATGTCGAAAGGGCAAATTTTTTCAAACTTTGAATTTTCATGCTGGTCCATGTCCCATTTTGGGTCAAACTCTGAGGCACTGTCTGTCACCTCTGAATCCGCTGTCAGAATTCTCTAACTGCACTTCCTAAGCATTTTGAACTTTTTACACAAGAACTTTAACAAAACAATGTTATAATAATGTTATTTTATTTTTTTGTGGATTTTTTTATTTTTATTTTTACCTCTAGCATACGCACTAAACTCCCCAATTTCCCAGGAACTATCATCCACCACAATTAACTAAATACAAGTAAAAGAAAATAAATATATATATAGTCAGTGGTCAAATAACAGAAGAACTACAACAAAAATATTAATTGTATTGAGAATTAATTGGCCCTGAGTATGACATAATTTAAAACAGTTCCCAATACAAAGGCCAGGCTGAGAGGGACAATCAGGGCAGTAGAAACTGGTCTCTGTTCGAATGCCTCTCTGGTAACACAGCCTGCACCTTTTCTGGGGGGTCTTTTTTTGGGGGGTTGGTGGTATCCAAAAGCTGAAGTGACCTGTCTGAATATCTCTGCTGCTAGGCCCTGCTGATGGCTCCCCACTGTGGCACTCAGTGAGCAGCACAGCAATTAGCTGAAAATGAAATGTAAGAAAAGTAAATTTCAGCTGAGGATTTGCATTTTTGAAAAGGAAGAATGCATTGTTAGTAGCCATTTGCATTAAATAAATGCCCACTCTCTTATACCAGGCCCTGGTCTTTCTCATTATCAGATATGGCTGCAGCAGTTGATCAGACTGTATCAATTAAACTGTTAAAAGCTCCTGACTGATTCCTCGTCTGCAACTGTCACTAGTCTAATACTATCCTTACCTTTTTGTGTCATTTTACCCCACTCCCTCTAGCATGTAAGCTCATTGAGCAGGGCCCTCAACCCCTCTATTACTGTCACTATACCCCACTCCGTCTAACATGTAAACTCACTGAGCAGGCCCTCAATCCCTCTGTTACTGTGTCACTATACCCCACTCCCTCTAACATGTAAACTCACTGAGCAGGCCCTCAATCCCTCTGTTACTGTCACTATACCCCACTCCCTCTAACATGTAAACTCATTGAGCAGGGCCCTCAATCCTTCTGTTACTGTGTCACTATACCCCACTCCCTCTAACATGTAAACTCACTGAGCAGGCCCTCAATCCCTCTGTTACTGTGTCACTATACCCCACCTCCCTCTAACATGTAAACTCACTGAGCAGGCCCTCAATCCCTCTGTTACTGTCACTATACCCCACTCCCTCTAACATGTAAACTCACTGAGCAGGGCCCTCAATCCCTCTGTTACTGTGTCACTATACCCCACTCCCTCTAACATGTAAACTCATTGAGCAGGGCCCTCAATCCCTCTGTTACTGTGTCACTATACCCCACTCCCTCTAACATGTAAGCTCACTGAGCAGGCCCTCAATCCCTCTGTTACTGTGTCACTATACCCCACTCCCTCTAACATGTAAACTCACTGAGCAGGCCCTCAATCCCTCTGTTACTGTGTCACTATACCCCACTCCCTCTAACATGTAAACTCACTGAGCAGGGCCCTCAATCCCTCTGTTACTGTGTCACTATACCCCACTCCCTCTAACATGTAAACTCACTGAGCAGGCCCTCAATCCCTCTGTTACTGTCACTATACCCCCACTCCCTCTAACATGTAAACTCACTGAGCAGGACCCTCAATCCCTCTGTTACTGTGTCACTATACCCCACTCCCTCTAGCATGTAAACTCACTGAGCAGGGCCCTCAATCCCTCTGTTACTGTGTCACTATACCCCACTCCTTCTAACATGTAAGATTACTGAGCACCCTCAATTCCTCTGTTACTGTGTCACTATACCCCACTCCATCTAACATGTAAACTCACTGAGCAGGGCCCTCAATCCCTCTGTTACTGTGTCACTATACCTCACTCCCTCTAACATGTAAACTCACTGAGCAGGCCCTCAATCCCTCTGTTACTGTGTCACTATATCCCACTCCCTCTAACATGTAAACTCACTGAGCATGCCCTCAATCCCTCTGTTACTGTCACTATACCCCACTCCCTCTAACATGTAAACTCACTGAGCAGAGCCCTCAATCCCTCTGTTACTGTGTCACTATACCCCACTCCCTCTGTAACGGAGCTCCTTGTACTCCGACTGAGTACCCTCCGTTGACGGATGCCCCTAGCACTTCCTGAGGACTTCAAGCAGTGCAGCAGACACCACAACCACCGCAGACTCCACAACCGCTGTATCTTGACTGGAGTCTCGCCGTCTTCCTTCCACCCTGGATCAGCTTCTGTCCTCCAGGACTGTGTGGGAAAGAACTCTTCCTTCCACCCTGTACGACCCTCCAGCATCCAGGACTGTGTGGTGAAGACCCCTCCTCCAAGGAGAGCGTGTCAGGAACAAGCTCTTAAAAGAGCTAGGTGATTCAAGCTCAGGGGAGCATGCAGAGCATAGCAATCCCCAGTGTGATTATAACAGCTCCCTCCAATAACGAGACAAGGCTACATTTAGAGGGATCAAGAAGAACTGTCAAAACCTTTATTTCCCTTGGGACCAGCCAATAGGGTCACCACAATAACATTGTTGTGAAACCTCAATAAAATCACAAACAGTCAAACTATATCAAGCAACACACAGTGACTTATCACAACACAATGGCACATTTTTAAAGGGGTGGGGGGAGACAATATTTAACAGTAAATATCTCACCTGCCTGCAGAATTAGCAATATGCAAATCTACCCGAATATGCAAATGAACCAGTCTTGCAATTCAGGTAGTGTATATTGCTGTTGCTACCAACAGAGGGCACTAGACAAGCTCCATAGCCAAACCCACCTAGTTGGTAGCAAACCTCAGCAATACAAGAGAGCAGGCAATACATTACACAGTACATACACACACACTATAAACAATTACATTACACACACCCTGCACCTATAATGGGTACAGGGTGACTAAAACATAAGAGAAATAAAGCAGCCTACATAAATAGTCTGTCTGAAGGTAGACTAGGGGCTTTAAAGCCAGATACATGAAAGAGTCATAGTCACAGAGGAGGCTGGCAAGTAGGCCTCTCCAGGACCAAGTGAAGGGCACTCACACCCTCTAACATGTAAACTCACCCCAGCATGCCCTCAATCCCTCTGTTACTGTGTCACTATACCCCACTCCCTCTAACATGTAAACTCACTGAGCAGGCCCTCAATCCCTCTGTTACTGTGTCACTATACCCCACTCCCTCTAACATGTAAACTCACTGAGCAGGGCCCCTCAACCCTCTGTTACTGTGTCACTATACCCCACCTCTAACATGTAAACTCACCGAGCAGGCCCTCAATCCCTCTGTTACTGTGTCACTATACCCCACTCCCTCTAACATGTAAACTCACTGAGCAGGTCCTCAATCCCTAAGTTAGAGCTCCCTCGTCGCATCTGATTACAGCACTGCCGCACGCCGCACCGGGGGTCGAGATGGTGGCCTGGCAGGAGGGAGAGCTTCCCTCCTGCCGGTCACTGAAATATTGCGCCCCCGAAACCGGTGCGCCTAAGGCGGCCGCCTGTGCCGCCTTATGGACGCGCCGGCCCTGCCCACTCCCTCTAACATGTAAACTCACTGAGCAGGTCCTCAATCCCTCTGTTACTGTGTCACTATACCCCACTCCCTCTAACATGTAAACTCACTGAGCAGGCCCTCAATCCCTCTGTTCCTGTGTGTCCAACTTGTCTGGTTACAACTACATGTCTGTTCGTCCAGCCATTGTAAAGCGCTGCGGAATTTGACGGCGCTCTATAAATATCATAATAATAATAATCAGACAGGTCAACTCCCTCCATGTGTTTATTGTATTGCTTAATGCAGACAGGCAGCCGTATTGTTTCCTGTCTGATACGGACTGCGACCCTGCGCATGTGTTCACTGTCCTTTTTGTCTCTGTATTTCAGAGCCAGCAGTTCGTCCTGGCAGAGAGCAGCAGTTTCCCCCTTTTTAATTTTTTTCTCTGCCAGAGCCTTGGGGAAGCCAGTGCGTGTCTTGCGGATAGTGCAGCAGACAACAGTCTCAAAACAATATAGCATATTTTGGAGGGGGTATGCTATTTTAATAATTATCAAGGTACACGTGGTACCTCTTGTTCAGTAGCACTGGCATTTTGTTCTGGCATTTTGTGGCAGATACTGCACTGCATAAATATTTGTCTGTGTAACTATCTGCCCGTAAAAAATCATCCCCAAGGAACAGCTCCATAAAGTCCTGGGAGCTATAGTTGGTCACGTCTCACTGAATACCAGGAGTCGCACTGAACAGAGTGATTTCATGGACAAAATTGTTTGGGGGCACCCTGTTATCAGCGCCAGGAGCAGTGCCAGGGGTATCGCCACTTTCTTCATCTCTGTCTGGCACATAGTCACCCTCTGCACTCTCTGAGGCGGTGTCAGTTGCCTCTGAGTCGGCTGCTAATATATTATATGCCTCCTCGGCACTAAACCTTCTAAGCATGGTGAAAGCTTAAAGGACCACTATAGGCACCCAGACCACTTCAGCTCAATGAAGTGGTCTGGGTGCCAGGTCCATCTAGGATTAACTCTGCCTGCTCTAAACATAGCAGTTTCAGAGAAACTGCTATGTTTATAATAGGGTTAATCCAGCCTCTAATGGATG
>CAKOES020000610.1:9185-22140 GCA_933207985.1 Pelobates cultripes
TTGGAAAACAAAATATATGGAATGGCACATATGGAATTATTACCATGACTTGATGTACAAAGGCATTTAAATGTACTGTAACATTTCTCAAATGGCGAATAAATAAAGAATTAAAAAAAATAAAAAAATAAAACATGAATCTTTTCTTCCAGTAAAAATAATAAGTTTACCCATAGGGTCTTAGTGTGAAGATGATCCACTGGAATTACTGTCTACAAAGGTGTAGCAAAGATTAGATAGGATATGGGAAGCCAGGATAGCTCCCAGGAAGATAAAACATGCCTAGGTGATACAATAATCAGTACAACAATACCGATGGCAATGTAAATCTACTAGAATTTATTTTATAGAATCAAGCAAGATGTATCACATGACTTGTATAAAACCAGTTTGCATTACGTAATATGAATTTAAATCTTGTGGTTTAGAATTGAATCTAGTAGAAAGTCCAGTTGATGTACCCAATAAAGTAACTAGTCAACATTAAAAAAAACTCCAAGTTCAAGTCTTGATTGACTCCACTTCCGTAGATAAGTAGGTTACTACGATTTGTAATGCTTGCAAATGGACTCATCCTGTGTACTGGTCTTGCTTTTTAATTGCTTGTTGCTGTAGTCTTTCTGCCATAGTCCCCCGAATCATCATATTCCCTCATTCCTCCAATGAATTTGTGTCTAATTCAATTTGTTTTACCCACAGTGAAGTTGATTCTGATCTCCAGCTAAAAGCATTTCATAGAGATCGGTAGTTTTATTGAAAATTAGAGATTTGCATAAACAAATTCATATTTTAGGTCTATATTAATTCAAATCCTTAACATTCACAGTATGAAATTGCCAGTTTTACTCATCTTTCGTCCAGCGTCAGGCAGTCTCTTTTGCGCAGCTTCCCCTCCTCTTCTGCGATCATCTTGATGGTTGATCTTAGGCCATCCATTGCGGACCTAATGAGTGTGGTTGTCAATCACCACGTTCAGCCAATCAAAGGCTGCTCATAGCAAAGCATGGAATCCTTATGTTCATGAAAGCTTATATTGGCAAAGGACTGAAAGAATTCACGTGATGTCTTGCTGTTACCAACATGAAGAATGGAAGCAAACTCTGATAAATTTAGTTATAGTGTGGTTGATAATGAGTTACAATTGTAATATGTTTTTAAGTATTCACTAAACATACTGTTGAAAATTTAGGTCAGCTAAACATACTGTTGAAAATTTAGGTCAGTTTAATGTGGTTCCAGTTTTTTCACTATAGATATTAACCCAGTATTAAGTGGAACAGGCTTCACAATGAGTATAACATAAATTAGAGCATTAATTCTGCACCAACCAAATAGTACCCCTAAAAATGCACCCCATAAAATTGGTAATCATCTTTGAGATGAAAAATATTTTTGCCAGATTTTGTCTTTTTTAATCAATACAGTTTGAATAGCACTTGCAATTAGCTGAATTAGTAATGCAAGTTATTTCCCACCTCCCCAAAATATATTGGAATGGAATCTACTCCACATTTAAATGTATTTCAAAACCTATAAATCTAAAGTAGAACATTATTTTTCCTGGATACACAACCTGTTAATCCTTATTATTAAGAACTGAAGTGAGCAGCTAGAGATGCAGGCACCCCACAGAGAACTATAATGAAATTATAAACAAGTCTAAAATATACTTTATTCTCTTGACATCTTGGCTGTCAATAAGATAAAGTCCCTTCGCCTGTCCACAATGAGCGTGGAAGTGAAATCTAGATTTAGATTCTTTTGACATCATTTTAATAGCTTCTGTATCAAGTCTGACATGAGCTGGGAATGAAGTATGAAATATTCAGTGGGTGTTACATGATAAGTCTCAAATATTTTAAAATAAAACAAGAACGCCAACTGAGCCGCCGTTTGCCCCCACACTGTATATTTTATGGTTACAAAAGGATGCCTTCAACTAAATACATTTATTAATCAGCGATCAAGCTGACAGCTAATTATCAAGACTCAAAGGAATTCAGACTAAATTCTCTCTTTTTTTATATATGTATCAGTTGCTGATTTGCCTTTCTTTCTTGATTTTCCTCTGGGGATGCAGAACACTCTGAAACCCTCGCAACAGACAATCAAAAGAGATTTTAATAACACAAATAGGAGCGTACAGACTGAACTGTCAGATGAAAAGTGATAGCCAGTGAATTGAAGTAAATCCTCGAGAGTGGCTGTCTCTGTGGATTGGCAGGCAATGAAAATTGAGCCACAGGAACTGTTCGTTTCAAATCCAGAAAATCTCAGGAAGAAATTATGCAGAATATAATTGCGCTCTGTGTCTTACTCCTAAACCGTTCTTCCATTCTAAAGGACAACGTAGGTAAAAGTTTGTCATCTTGCTTCATATACTCATCCATAGGGTGAGTGGATCTAGGAATAGCAGAGCGGAAATGTCCCTTTTAACAAAACTTGGTCTACAATCACATAGCAGCATGGAGTCATTCATTGCATGTTGTAGTGAGTTACGGTAGAAAACACCAGAACATAGCACACTCCAGACTGAGTATTGAGGTGACGTGCACAGAATTGTATTTTGTAAGATACACATTTCCTAAAGCCTCAATCTGGGTTCTTGCTGGTTTTAAGCCACTGTTTAAAATATGTGCTATCCTTTTAATTTAAACAAATCTGCATAATTATAATGGCTTCATAATGAGTATACATAGCCCATTGAAAATGTGACTTAATGTCCAATTAAACGTGACAAACTATAAACTTCATAAACAATGTACAAGCTGATATTTAGATTTTTTTGTGATAAATTTCACTTGACACTGATGATTTTTATCTTTAACCAAATAATGAACTAACCCAAAGTAGCACAAACAGTGATGGAACAGGTGCGTAGTTTGGCCATGCCTTGGCACATCCATATGGGCTCATTTTATAGTAACAGCAAGAGATATATTAGTTGTCATTTATTCAGTATATTAGTGGTCTTATGGCAAAACTCTTATAAAAGATAATCTTAACTTTATTTCTTCTATTGAAATCTACTGTAAAATTGCTAGTCTATTACAAGAGATCTGTTGCCATGGACTTTTAATCAAACAATGAAGATAAAAAGAACACAACATGCATTTATTGGAATTTGTGTTTATCTTTCATTTCTCAAAGTCTTACAAAAATAGTCAAATGAATTTAAAGAAATTCTCCCACCAGTTTGAAATTTCTTCCTTGCTTTTACTGCTTCACAGTGGTAGGAACATATTATCAGGGGAAATCCAAAAGTGACCACGCAAAGAAACAGTAACATAAGAAAATACAAAAGAATATTAACGTGGAGGAAAATGCATGCATTATTTAGATGATAAATTCCTTTCCAATGAACTCCACCTCAACCTCCACATGATATATTACAAATGTATCCTCCTGCGGGACTTCACTGAGGTGGTCCACCCTCCTATTTGCTGATGTATGAAAATATAAATGCCATGTCCCAAATCCAACACATATACTGTTACTCATCACTGAAAACATTCTTCTTTATTTCTTTTATTTTAAAACGTTTCATTCTCTTGCTGTAAACAGTGTAATAGCAAATAGATTCACGCAAAATTACGAAGGTCCATGTACACTTGAATCAACGCATTTCATAATAAAACACACTTTCTCCAGATTGAAAGTTGTTACATTGTGGCGAGGTCTTATAGCTGCGGACTAATTGCCAAAGATGGAAAAGCTGAGAAGCAGCCCAATTATCTCACAGTATCCACCGTGAAACTTATATCAATCATTTAACCTTCACACTGCCTTAAGACCGAGCCACGAAGATACCTAACCTAAATTTAAGCATGAAGCTGCACAATAAAATCAAATAACAAACAATATGCAGATTTATAATAAACTTGAAAAGTAATACATATACGCAAAATAATTAGAACATCAATAAACACATAAACAAAACATAAACAAGACATTAACATTAACCCATTAAGGACATGGCCAATCGTACAAGCTGTAATCAAAACAAAATGTAAACAAAGTCTGAAATTTGAGCTATATGTCTGAAACAGGGCTTTAATTTCATATCACATATTTATATATAAAATAAAACTGAATGTGAATAAAATCTAAAAATGTGAGAAATTAAGAAAATGTGTTATTTTTCAAGTCCTGCATGACATTTTAACTGTGAATGCTATAATACTGTTAGATTTTACTGCGATAAAATACACATATTTGTATTCAGCAATGTCTAAAATGCTCTAAAACAATTGTATTTGTATAGCGTAATGTCTCATGAGTACAACAGTATTCCAGAAGTATAGATTTTATGGTGTTTTGGAAAGTTACAGGGCCAAATATAAGATTTGCCCATTTCTGTTTTTGCAAATTAAAATTTGCCAGATTGGCTATGTTGCTTTTGAGATGGTATGGCAGCCCATGGCATACCATTCGAAAAAGAAGATAACCCAGGGTATTCAAAACAGGGTATGATCAGTCTTTTTTAGTAGCCACTTAGTCACAAACGCTGGCCAAAGTTAGCATTCATATTTGTTTTTTCCACAAAAACTGCACTTTTACTGGTGATATCATCGTTGTGATGCCTTTTACGGTTTTGAAACACTCATATTTGTTTTTGGCAAAGTCTCCATAGTACAATAGTAAGCCCCATGTCCAGGTTTTATAGTGTTTTGGAAAGTTACAGGGATAAACATAGGACATGCAAATTAAATTCTCTGGACTTGCTGCCTAGGTTGTCAGGCTGATCCCTCAAATTATAATGAATAAAATTACTTAATTATGTGCAAAAACCTACATAAATATACACATAGAATTTAAATATATATGCATATATATCCAACGTTTATATTTATGTAATTATTTATGTAATTATATCTATTTATATGTATATTTTTTTTAATTTAATTTTATATATTTATATATAGATATATATATATATATTTTCATTCTGAGTGTATTTTGATAACAATATATATACATATTAATATCAAAATAATTTTAGAATGAACTGTTAGTTTTTAGGCAGTCCCCCTGCAGGCAGCTGCATAGGCAGCTATGCCTGCCATGTGATCGCTCTTTCAGAGACATCACATGGCCTGCGCGGGCCTAAATTGCAGAGGGGCGACTGCCTGGGCTGTCAGGCATTGCCCCAGAAGTAGATCACGGTGGAGGTAAGTACATTTCAGCTACTGGGGCTCAAAGTCGTTAGGGCGTTCTTTGCCGCCGTAACGGCTTTAAAACACATTATAATGGGGACAGCATACAACGCCCTAACGGCGTTAATGGGTTAAACAATGAAAAAAATATCAACTGAAAAGATTCAGGAAAAACAATTCACCAAGATTACTAGAGGAGCTAACGCCTTCACTGACCAAACTCTTCCACGTTAAGCATTAGACATCTTCCAGATTTACTCATCCGTATTCACATTCGTCTTGTATATCTATACACATCTCTCTTGGGAACATGAGCTCCCATATAAGCATAACTTTATATTTCACAATCAGAATTTAAAGTACCATGCCTCTTATTTCCTAAACATTAGCCAGTTCACTAAACATCACAGAGCATTTCATTACATTGATAATGCAGATCCTAAAATGTGCCACTATAAATGAATTTACATGTTCACAAGTGATATTGCCATTTATATCTAGAAAAAAACATGGCCATCTATTCTATTGCTGTAAATGTAACCCATGATGGAAAAACATGTCCTGATATTAATAAAAAATAAAATAGTAATAAAAATACAACATCTTCATATTTTACCCGTCCCGGGTTCTTGTCTGGAGTGTGAATATAGTTGATACATTTTTCTTTTTGGCAACAAATAAAAAAGACCCCCCTTTTCAAATGTCTCACAACTCTTTTGATTCCTTGGAATGTAAAATAGTTGGCACAGCCCCTGTGGATCTCACTAAAGTGTCTGCTGACATTTGATTTTAAATTTCTGTTTTCAATGTTGTTGAGATTGTGGCGGACACTTTCCTGTCCTCATTTGTTTACCCGTAAGGCGATTGATTTTCTAGAATGATGATTTTCTTGTGTTCCCCTGGCTCTACACTTTCCCTCTCTGAATTTATCCCAAGCGCTCCCTCCTAGACGGCCGTTTGGCAACTAGCTGTAACCGAATGGCCCCAGCAGCACTTAGCCAATATCACCCTGGAACTATTTTTGTCCACCCTTCCCTCATTTCCCTGGTCCCTTTTACCCCTTGTGTTTACATCTTTACCGACCAGCCAAAGAGCGCTAATTGGAGCGCCAAGGGGAACCCACATTTATTTGACGGCCAAGACCACTTTTGCTCTGAAACTATTTTGGGCTTTGCCCACATGTGTGACCAGTCAAAACTTTACCCCGGTGGCGATTAGACAATTCCTTATGGAAAGTTTCTCCTGTATTGCTTATCAATGATCCTGCTCCATCACTGCTCTTTTGTACCATTTGGTAGAGGACATCAAATTTAGAGCTAGATTGTATTATGCAATAAAGCACATCTATGGTACCTGAATACAAATGTGTACACAAACACAGTTAAAACCACTGACAGGTCGATTGAATAACATTGATTATATTGTAATAATGGCACCTGACTGTCAAGAGGTGAGCTATATTAGACAGCAAGTGAACAGTCAGTTTTTTAATTTCTTGCATTGGCAGCAGGAAAATTGGGAAGGACAATCAGTGAACTGGTGTCAGACTCATTGATGCACATGGGAAGTGAAAGCTAGCCTGTCTGGTCTGATCACTCAGAGGAGCTACTGTAGGTCAAATTGCTGAAAAACTAAATTATGACCATGATAGAAAGATTTCAGAACACACAGTTTGCTTCATATGGGGCTGCATAGCAGTAGTGGTCAGAGTGCCCACGTTGACCCCTGTCCACCGCCGAAAGCACCTTTGACATTCAGGATGCCAATTTGTTGCCCCTGCTTATGATGCCATATGTTATGTTTCGGAGCCCTTTCCTGGCCCACTGGCACTTCTACCTCAAGACTGTTGGTTGGACAGAGGAAGGGGTTTGCTGACTTTTTAGTGGATCCCAATGTAGATAAACAACTTCATGTGAGCACTGACATAATTGTTCATAATGCAGAAGGTCGTATCCCGCCTACTTTTGTGTACATATGGTCAAGATGCTTTCTAGAAAGTTAGTTTCTAGGAATGCCTGGTAGAGGGGATTTTTCCAGTGAGGTGGCAATATCCAAATAGACAAGATTTTCTTGATGGAGGGTTTTTGGTTAAAATTATTTATTCTCTTTGTTTCTTCAGGGATTTTTTTCCTATAATATATGTTCTGCAACAGATAAGGCTCAGAAACTGCAGTCAGGTGAAGACCCCGATGAGGACGACGAGCATGCAGATGAGCTTCCCTGAGACGGTTTCTGACAGTCTGTGCAGAAATTCTTTGGTTATGCAAACCGATTGTTGCAGCCAGTGACGTACACACAATCCATGGGGCCCCGGTGCAAAACTAATCCGTGGGCGCCCCCCCCAAATCCCCTGACAGACACAAACACACATACATACAGACACACATACATACACATACATACATAGAGACACACACACACACATAGACACAGACAGACAGATACATACAGACACATACACATATACATACACACAGATAGACACACACACAAGACACACATTCATACATACAAACAGACAGGCACACATACATACAGACAGACACACACACACACAGACACAGACAGGCACACACTCATACAAAGACACATACATACAAACAGACAGGAACACATACATACATACATACATACAGACACACACACAGACAGATATATACATACAGACAGACACACACACACACACATACAAACAGACACATACAGAAACAGAGACATATACATACAGACAGACAGACAACACACACACACACGACACACATACATACAAAGACACATACATCCATACTTACAAACAGACAGGCACACATACACACATACATACAGACAGACACACACACATAGACACATACATACAGACAAACACACACACACAGACACATACATACAAACAGACATACACACAGACACATACAGACAGACACACACACACATACAAAGACACATACATACACACATACAAACAAAAACACACGCACACAAAATGTTTAAGTCACCCTCCTGTTTCTTACCTTTTAGGTGCAGGACTCTGACTCTCTCCTCTGCTTCCTCCCACGCGGGCTCTGAGTGATAGCTGGGAGGAGCCAGCATGTGATCTCATCACAGGGGGCCCGGTCGTGCTGTTAAAGCGCCACAGCGCTGACCAGGCTCCCTGACAATCCATACCCATCGGGTGGCCCTAACAGCATGGGCCACCCGATGGACCCCTTGGACGGGGCCACAAAAGATGGACACAGGACAGCTGGGCCCCCTAGAGTGACATAGTGGTATGTACGCCAGTGGTTGCAGCAGCTGGTCTCAGACGATCTTGGAGATGAAGATACTGGATGTGGAGGTCCTGGGCTGGTGTGGTTACACGTGGTCTGCGGTTGTGAGGCTGGTTGGATGTACTGTCAAATTCTCTGAAACACCTTTGGAGACAGCTTATGGAAGAGAAATGAACATGCAATTCACAGGCAACAGCTCTGGTGGAAATTCATGCAGTCAGCATGCCAATTGCATGCTCCCTCAGAACTTGTGACATCTGTGGCATTGTGTTGTGTGATAAAACTGCACATTTTAGAGTGGCCTTTTAATGCGGCCAGCCTAAGGCACACCTGTGCAATAATTATGCTGTCTAATCAGCATCTTGATAACAGTACTCACTAGAAGATATATTTTACTATTTTCCTGTAACTTGCAGCGTTCACTCTGAACTACCACTTGGTTATTTAACCCATTCCCAACCGCGGGGAACCTTAAGGACCTCGGATGTACCTGGTCCGCGACTATTTTTAACACTGGAAGCGATCGTGATCGCTTCCAGCCGGTCTGATAGTATTGCAGTGATGCCTCGATGTTGAGACATCGTGCAATACTGTTCATTTGTGCCGGGCACCGGGGCGATCACTTCCAGGTTGCTCCATGTGGCGCCCGGCAGTTAAAGCAGAGCATCGGAAACTCATCGGGCAGGCTTCCGATGCTCTGCATGTGCTGAGTGCCTGAGTGAAGAAATATATAAATATTAAAACTTTTTTAAAAATTAATATAATAGTAGATCTTATACCCCTCCCTCTCCCAGCCATGTGGCTCCCAAGATGGCACTGAATTTCTAAAGGCAGTGCATCTTGGGGCTTCTGGGGGTGTCCCTAGCCTGCCTCATCGTAGCTTGCCCCAATAACAATTTTATTGTAAGTATGAACCCCATTTGTCTGATCAGTTCAATATTAGAAAATATTGACTCTGATCAGTGTGCATAGGCGTGCGCACGGGGTGTGCCGGGTGTGCTTAGGCACACCCTAATCCCCGCGGCCCGCACTATGTGCCTCCCTCCGTGGGCAGGTGAGGCAGATCAAAGATCTCCCTCACCGACCCACAGGCATGGAGGGAGGCAGGAGAGGATTGCCAGGTTCTTCTCGCGGGGCTAGAGTTCATTCACCACTGGACCACCAGGCATGTCAGCAGCACGGTCCCCCCTCAATACAAAAGGTAAGCAGGGATGTTAACAAAACGGCCCCCCACCCCCACCTCACATATTACACACTAACAGCACCCACACACATACATCACCTTTACACACAAACACACTAACAGCACCCTCACACTAACTGCACTCTCGCACACAGCACCCTTACACATAAACACACACAGCACACACTAACAGCACCCTCACACACACACAGCACACACTAACAGCACCGTTACACATACACACACACTAACAGCACCCTTACACACACAGCACCCTCACACACAGTACCCTTACACATACACATACACACACAGAGCACACACACACTAACAGCACCGTTACACATACAGCACCCTTACACACATAGCACCCTTTTAGGGGTTCGTTTTTTTGTAATTTTTTTTTGTGAGACCCAAAAGCTCTTTTCAGAGCTATTAACCCCTGTCCTGCCAGTGATCAGTGAATAGATCACAGGCTCTAACACAGGAGCACTTATTTTGCTGTCTGTGCATTTTTTTAGGGGTTTATTTTAGTGGGGTTTTTTGTGACAGATCAAGTAAAGTTATTGTGATCAGCGAAAACAGCCTGTGCCCCCCTAGGGAGCATCCTCAGTTTGACAGGCTGTATAAAATCCGCCCCCTGATTAACCACTTTGCTGCCAGGTTTGCAGAGGCTTATACACCTGGAAGGAATATATGCGTGGATGATCCCTGATGAAGTATAAGGGAAGGCTGGGATTCAAGCAGTATATTCCTTCCAAGCGCTCTAGGTATGGTGTAAAGGTGTATACGCTCTGTGATAGCGAGACTGGGTATACTCAGGTCTTCCATGTGTACGAGGAAAAGGATAGCCACCTTGACCCTCCAGGTTGTCCAGAACATATGGGAACCAGTGGCAAGATTGTCTGGGACCTGATATTCCCCCTGATGAACAAAGGGTACCACTTGTATACTGACAATTTTTATACAAGTGTCCCTTTGTTCAAGCTACTGCACTGTTTTGAAACATTAGCTCGCGGTACAATAAAAAAGAACCGCGCAGGTTTCCCAGGACAACTAGCATGCACCCGGCTACAAAGGGGAGAGACCTCAGTTAAGTTAAGTACAGAGACAAGAAGGATGTGTACCTTCTTACCACTATCCACACTGAGGGGACTGTGGAGGTCCCTGTACGTGGCAGAGCTGAGAGAACAAGGAAGCCAGTGTGCATCAAGGCCACTTCCATGGCAATAAATAAAACTGATAAGCCCCAAGCTTAAGATAGGCCTATCAGAAGAAATACTCTCAATTTCAAATCAAATTACAAGTCATACAATTGTAACTGGACCGTCCCAAAATCCTGGCAAACCTATGCATGGGGGGCATAGGTGTACTAAGGAGGCCTTGCAGAAAACAACATGGAGTGTTTTCTTGCAATAACCAAGAACAGGCTCTCCTAAATCCCAGTCAAAAAGCAATGTGTGTGTAAAAATGAAAATGTAACAATTACCACCAGGGCTGCCATCAGGGGTGACAACCATGATGGTTGTCACGGGCCCGGTGGCCCTGGGGGACCCTACCACCCGGGCCCCACGTGGAGCGGCGAAACTGCCGCAGGTGCATCTGCACCAGGGCCCATCAGTTGGCCCAAGCATTTAGGGCCACCTGATGAGCCCTATATCTTCAGGGGCCCGGTCAGCGCTGCGGCCGCGTAATAACGCGACCGGGCTCCTTTAAAAAAAATTGCGGCTGCACCGCAAGTGCTGCTGGGAGGAAGTGAAGGCTGGTCACTTCCTCCCAGCTTACTCCACGTGGGGGGAGAAAGACAGGCGGGGAGAGGAGAGGCATCCGCTCCCATCATCCTCCTGCAACGAAAAGGTAAGGAAGAGAAGGGTGACTGATAAATGAGGTGTGTGTGTGTGTATATGTATGTGTCTGCATGTATGTATGTATGTCTGTTTGTCAGTATGTATGTCAGTATGCATGTATGTGTGTGTGTATGTATGTCAGTATGCATGTATGTATGTCTGTATGTGTGTATGTGTCTATCTTTATGTGTGTGTGCATGTCAGTATGTATGTGTGTATGTATGTCTGTCCGTGTGTATGTCAGTATGTATGTCAATATGTATGTGTGTATGTATGTATATATCTATCAGTATGTATGTGTGTATGTATGTATATATCAGTATGTATGTGTGTATGCATGCAGGGCCATCTTTAGCGCGGGGCAAATGGAGCAGCTGCCCCGTGGGCCCCATCATTTGCGCAGCCCCCATTTACCCGGCGGTGCGGCATGCACTAAGTGCCACCCGGTGAGCATGTGTGAGCAGGGGCCCGGTCGGGCAGTGTGACGCTTAAACAGCGCGACCGGGCCCCTTCCTGTACCGGCTGGGAGGAAGTGAGTGCCACTTCCTCCCACCGGAGATAATAGCCACGCGGGAAGCGGAAGGCAGAAGGAGGGTAGTTCCTGAGGATAACTCCCAACTGCCTCAGTCTGCCACTGGACCCCAGGGAAACCACCCTCCATAAAAAGGTAAGAACCTGGATGGTGCTAAATTTATGTGTGTGTGTGTGTGTGTGTATGTCAGTATGTCTGTGTGTACGTGTCAGTATGTTTGTGTGTGTATGTCAGTGTGTGTGTGTATGTCAGTATGTCTGTGTGTGTGTGTCAATATGTTTGTGTGTGTATGTCAGTATGTCTGTGTGTGTATGTGTCAGTATGTTTGTGTGTGTATGTCAGTACCTAGGGGGCCCAAGAAAATGCTTTCCCAGGGTCCTATTCATATTATAGACGGCCCTGTATGCATGTATGTCTGTGTGTGTGCATGTCAGTATGTATGTGTGTATGTATGTATATATCTATCAGTATGTATGTATGCATGTATGTATGTGTGTGTATGTCTGTATGTATGTGTCTTATCTGTGTGTGTGTGTGTGTGTGTATGTCAGTATGTATATATGTCAGTATGTATGTATGTCTGTGTATGTCTGTATGTATGTATTTAGCAGTCTGTGTGTGTACTCAGCAGTCTTTGTGTGTGTATTCAGCAGTCTGTTTGTGTGTATTCAGCAGTCTGTGTGTGTGTGTATTCAGCAGACTGTCTGTGTACGTATTCAGCAATCTGTGTGTGTATGTATTGCATTTGTTGGAGATATTAATAAATATAAGCTTAAATTTATCTATTTATATTATTATTTAAAATTTATATCATTGAACTCTCTGTTGTGTTTGTCTTTTAAAACGAAAGTAGTTAATTAGTTCGGACAACTTGTACAAGTTATTTTTTCTAAATTTAAACCTCAGTATTCAGGTTTAATTGCCGTGTTGGCACTTTGAGGAAACAAAAGTTGGCATGTATTGCAGTTTGG
>CAKOES020000611.1:0-21871 GCA_933207985.1 Pelobates cultripes
CAATAAAATAAGGTTGCGCCTAAAATATACAATAAAACATATAAAAATTGTATATAATAAAAAATAGTAAAATTTTATATAAAATATTAAATATATTATTAAATAAGTAGTTGGCAATAGTCCAAAACACTTATCATAAGTCCGTAATGGTGGATGCCACGTATAAGAATAGGGATTCTGTGACATAAAGTAGAGTATGTCTTCACAGTTGTGTGCTTGAGATCCAGTTGAACATATGCAGAGAAAAGACAAAAAGGAACTCCAGTGGCACAGTATATAGATGAATAAAATAGTATATAAAAGTAAAATAGTCTTACTCACACTTTTCAGAGCTAAAACCTAGCTCTGATATAGCGCATGTGAAGTGGAATAATCCCCACTCAAGGATATGCGGAGTAATATTTAATTGAAGAATATCTGGCTCAAATCCGGCATCCGAATAGGTGTTATTCGACCCAGGAAAGAGAATTAAAATATAGTGCTCTCTGTATAGTAATTAAAGGTGTAAAGAAGTATAAAATATATACTACTCACAATATATAGAGCAGACTTGTACTGCTCAATATAAGCGCTTGGGTGGTATGATCCCCACCTAAGGATTCTTTAAACTTCTTATCAAAAAATGCCGTATATGTATAGTCAGGTGAAAAAAAAAAGAAAATGGCTATAAAATATTTTATGCCAAAATAATTTCTTTATTATAAAGTAGTAAAAATAGTATTTTTAGTCTATCTATAGATACTATTTTTATTACTTTATAATAAAGAAATTATTTTTTATTATATACAATTTGTATATGTTTTATTGTATATTTTAGGCGCAACCTTATTTTATTGTTCTGTTTATGTGCAAAAAGACCATTAATTTGTTTTTGTGAACCCTTACTGGTCATATTCAAACAGATCACAGTAAAATATTGGTACAGAATAATAATAATTTAGTATCAAATATATGAGAAAATAAACAGATAATAGTGCGACAAATGCTAACTCAAACTTTTGGGAGCTACTAAGAGCTCTACTATAATCAGCATGGACAGTATAATTCCCTTATCAGGAGATATAGGTAGTCAGCATGTAGGACATTTTCTCTAGTGAAATACCAGTCTGTAGAGATATAAAAAAGAAAATTATAATTATGCAGTATGTTATACTTTCTATATATAGTAGAAAGAGGTATACGGCTTACACAGAATAGAGCACAGACCTGCTCTGGTGGTGTGGCACTCTGGTGGTATAATCCAAGCATATTTGGTACCAGGAAGCCAGCAAATGTTATTCTCCAAAATCAATGTTCAAGGAGTTAAACTTTATTGCATACAAACAAAACAATATAAATTACTAAAAAGTCCAAATAGGCTATTTTACTTCACTTTGCACATTTTACCTTTGAGGTTTTATCAAAAGTCGAGTAATCTCCTGCATGATCTCTGTTTAGATAGGCATTATAATCCAGTATAGGTGGTTTCTGCTGTTTTTTTAGTTAATTCAAGTATTTGATTGTCTTCATAGTTACATAGTTACATAGCTGAAAAGAGACTTGCGTCCATCAAGTTAAGCCTTCCTCACATATGGTTTTGCTGTTCATCCAAAAGAAGGCAAAAAAACCTAGTCTGTAGCGCTTCCAATTTTGCAACAAACTAAGAAAAAAATTCCTTCTTGACCCAAAATAGCAGTCAGGTGTTTCCTTGGATCAAGCAGCTATTACTCCACTAATTAGAAATTATATCACTGTATGTTATGTTTTTGCAAGTATTTATCCAATTTCAGTTTAAACATTTGTATGGACTCTGATAAAACCACCTCTTCAGGAAGAGAATTCCATATCCTTATTACTCTTACTGTAAAAAAAAACCCTTTTCTTTGCCTTAGATGAAATCTCCTTTCTTCCATCCTAAATGTGTGACTATCACATCCTGCTCTGTTCTGCTGAATTGTCTGGCTTTGGCTTCTGGTATCCAGTACTCTTTTTACAATTTCTGTTTAGTTTTTCTGGTTTTCTATCCTATGTCTGGTTTTCTTTATACTGGGTTTTCTGGGTTCATTCCTGTTTACCGTAACTGTAATTCCCAGTCTCTTGGATTCCTTTAAAAGTATGTTTTGTGTTGCCACACCCATTCCTTTTCCATTTATCCTTTTGTTTCAGTTGGTTCCTGCAGGCAGTTGTTTCAAGTCCTCTGCCCTTTCTTGCAGGTAAGTGATGTGTGTGTTTTATTATTGTTTATTTAGGCATATCTAGGTAGATAGAACCCACCATAATTGGAGTACTTTGACGCAGTGGTGGGCTGCATACATTCTGACCATTTATGTATGTCTAAATCTCCAATGTTTATTGCACATATTAGCACTTAGTTATGTCTCCTCTTGTTTTGCCTTGCATCTCTGGTCTTGTTTTACTTTGTCTTATATTCCCAGTTCATGTACAGTCCTGTCCTGCCCTGTTCATGTTTCCCTCATGTTTTGTTCACACACATCACACTCACACACAGCACCCTCACCAACAGCACCCTCACCACTCACACTCATAGCATCCCACACACACACACACACACACACACACATACTGCACCCCTCACATAAACACTAAAGCCCTCACACACACCCACTGTACACACAGAACCCCCAACACACTGAACCACAAACACACACACACTACTTCAAAACATATATATAGATATATATATATATATATATACACACACAGCACCACTAAACACATTACATTCCATCCCTTTTACTCATACTACACCCCTAAACACACACTCTCTACAACCCCTACAAATACTTCATCGCCCATACACACGCACACTATAACCCGTATGCACATACTTGCTACATTCCCTCTCTACAGCCCCTAGCCACATATGCATTACATTACACCACAAACACAACACAACTAAAATCGACCTTATTACACAATACCACACCACAATCAGCTCACTCTACACACACGCAATCCCACAAGCAGGTTCCAAAGACATGCACAATACTCTTTCATGACCATTTTATCTCCTGGTATCCCATTTATAGAGACACCAGATACAAGTTGCAAGGAAACACAGTGCAAGCATGTTATTAAATTTGCTTGCACTGTGCAGAACAAATACAGGGCTTTTTTCTCATGCTAGAGCTCTTCAGCAGAGCTCTGCGCATGATCTGCCCTGGAAGAGCATTAAACCAACATGCTCACTTTGAGAGGGGGCGTGTTTGTCATTGGTGATGACAAAACATGCCCTCTCTGCCCCGCCCCCTTCTTAGTGGGCCGCTTTGATAAAAAAATGCCTGTGCCGAATTATTTTCCCAGTCCGGCCCTGCTTGTAGGTACAATGGAATCTTTCTATGCTACTTGAATTCTTGTCCACATGTAGCTCCAGAAACTGAAAAAAACTCTTCAAGGTACTTTCTCCAAATGTATTAAATATGCTCAGGGATCCCACAAATCTTAATATTGTTTCTACGGGATATGTCTTCAGCATCACTCAGTTTTAGTTCTAAGCTCTCAATTTTATTCTGCATCTCTTTAAGTTGGGCTTTCTTATTTTTTTGAGATTTAGATTTTCACACTTTTCTTCCAGCACTTTTAGGTTTTCCTCAAACTTAAGCATGCTTTCTTTGAATTCAGAACTAATCTTCTGTGTATCTGTTTTAAACTGTTCTAGTCGTGCCTCCAGGCATGCTTTTATATAGTCTGGAGTGATTCCAACTGCTTCTGACCATGAAGTGTCAGATAGAACTTTGCTCAGAACCATGTCTTTTGTATTTGCAGGTATTTTAACTTCTCATAAACTGTTTTGAGTCTTCCCAATATGATCAGTTTGGATAGAGAAGAAATTTAATAGTCTATTTTCTGCTCTATTTTCTTTTTTATCTTTAATCAATGTCTGTATTGGTTCTTGTTGTTTAGCTGACATGTTTCGAAAATGTGTCTGCGCAGGGCCTGGTCTATTTGGTCTTTTTTTTCTCTTTCTTTTATATTCTAACTCTTTTTTATGATTTACTTCTCTGTCATTAGGGCTTTCTTGCTGCAAATTGAAGCTCATTTATAGTGTTTCTAAACCAGGTTAAAATACTTTGCAGCTGGGTTATGCCCATTCAGTTCTAGCTTCTTGGACATTTGAAAACAAGAGCAATCTCAATGTATCCATCCTGGTAAACTATTTTATAAAAAAATAAAAAAAAATAAAGTGATTTTATAATCGCAGTACGTAGTACACACGTAACTTATACTCCTTACTTGGATGCAGGTTTTGTTGTTATATAAAAAAAGGTTTCTCTCCCTTTCTTTTCTTTTTTTATTTCTACTTGGAAACGATTTCCTCTTGTCTCCCATGCAGGATCCAGATTATTACAGCCTATAGGTTTCAGTTAGGCTGTTTTAAATGCATGTGGATGCAACAGAGCTGTTAATTTGAGTTGTTTTTGAGAAGTATTATAAATAAAGTTGAGCGGACACCTGGATGTTCGAATCCGGTGGGTTCGGTCGATCTTTGGAAAAAAGTCTGGGTTCTGGCTCAAATTTGACCCTGAATCCGAACCCCATTGAAGTTAATGGGGACCCGAACTTTTGGCCACAAAAAATGGCTCTAAAAAACTCCTGGAAAGGGCTTGAGGGCTGCAAAAGGAAGTAAAAAGGGGGTAAAAGTAGGACAAGTGCCCTGCAAACAAATGTGGATAGGGAAATCACTTAAAAATAAGCAGCCGTTTAGTAGATAACTCCCTAATTCCCACAGTATTAGGGAGCTATCTACCAAAAGGCTGAAAGACCTAAATTGGTCTTTTAGCCACATTTACTAATGCTAAATAAAGATTACTTAGTATAAGTAAATCCAGCCCCTACTCGCTATACCACGAGTAGGGACGTGTCTAGTAAACAGTGAGCAGCCAGTGGCTGCTCACTGTAAAAACAAACAAAAACCTATTGCCACCACCCCTGTGCGGCAAGTGGGGGCCCTAAATAACAATAAGGGGGGACCTACTGTCCTCCCTCCTGACCCCCACCCCTGCACGGTGGGTGGGGGCCATAAATAAAAAAATGAGGGGGGACCTAATGTCCTCCCCCCAGGTGAGGTCCATAAATAAGAATTGGGGGGGGAACCTACTGTTCCCCACCCCTGTGTGGCGGGGGTGAGCGGTGGGTGGGGGCCATAAATAAAAAATGGGGGGGACCTAACCCCCTGTGCGGCGGGTGGGGGCCCTAAATAACAATAAGGGGGAACCTAATGCCCTCCACCCTCAACCCTGGGCGGCAGGTGGGGGCCCTAAATAACAATAAGGGGGGAACCTAAGGTCCTCCCCCCCAGCCCCCACCCCTGCGCGGTGGGTGGGGTCCCTAAATAACAATAAGGGGGGGAACTAATGTCCTCCCCCCGGCCCCCACCCCTGAGCGGTGGGTGGGGGCCATAAATAAAAATCCCCCCCAGGTGACTAGGGGTCCTCAAACACCTAGTCATCCCCCTCCCAAAAAAAAACTAACCCCTACCTACCACCCTCACCCTAAAAATAATGATGGGGGGGCATTAACTAAGTACCTGTTAAAAAAGATAAACTAAAACTTACCATTTGATGTTTTCTTTATTCTAAAATCTTCTTTTTTCAGCCCCAAAAAAGGCCAAATCAAAATCCATAATAACTGACGCATCTTAAAAAAAAATAAAAAAATCATTCTTCACCCATGGAGGGCTCCGTGCAGACTGAGCTCTGCAGGGCGGGGGAAGGCTTATAAAGCCTTGCCCCGCCCTGCAATTAGGCTCAGAGCACTCTGATTGGTGGGTTTAAGCCATCCAATCAGAGTGCTCTGACAGGTTAATGAAGAGGCTGAAAGGTAAGTCTCTACATTTACCTTTCACAGCACTCTGATTGGTTGGCTTGAAATCCACCAATCAGAGTGCTCTGTGTCATTTTACACAGCGTGGGAAAGTTCTTTGGAATTTGACACAGAGCACTCTGATTGCTGGATTAACCCCTTCAAGAAGGAGTCAATAGTATACATACTGATCAAAACATAAAAAAAACTGGAATCTGCGCTATGTCTGTTCAACTGTAATTCACCGCTGTCACATTAAGTGCACCCACACTTATTATATATAATTTTGTTGAGGAGAAAGAGGGCTTTAATTTATCATTAACTATTCATTTATGGAACATAATTTATTATGAATAAAATTTAAAGAAATGTGAGAAAATAAGATTTTTTTTTTAATTTGTATTTCCATCTGACATTTTAGCTATCATAATACTGTTTTACTGCCAAAAAATACACGTATTTGTAATCAGTGATGTCTCACGAGTACAACAGTACCCCCCATTAACAGGTTTTATGGTGTTTTGGAAAGTTACAGAGTCAAATATAGTGCTTGCGAATTAAATTCTCTGCACTTTCTCCCTGTGTTGTCAGGCATGTCAATCAAATTTTAATCAATCAAATCACATAATTATGTTTACTTAAATATACACGTAGAATTTTCATTTATATGCATTTATAGGTATTTAAATTCTATGTGTATACTAATGTAATCTTTTATGTAATTATATGTGTATATATATATATATATATATATGTGCGGTTATTTGTATTTTATATATAGATTGTCATTCTAAGTGTATTTTGTTACATATATATATATATATATATATATATATATTAATAACAAAATACACTTAGAATGAAATTACATATGAATATATAATTTATATTAAATTTTGTTTCAATATTTTATTTATTTTATTATTTTATTTATTGTAATTATACGTGTATATATATATATGTGTATATATCTATAATATATATAATATATATACATATTATATATATATGTAACGTTATTTTAAGTGTATTTTAATACTAATATATGTACTTATAGATATACCTATATTATATAATAAAAATACATTTATTTTATTTTAAACATGTTTAATTATTTATTTTTTACACCTCCTACCAGCAGGGGGACTGTCTGACATTTTAGACAGTCCCCCTTGCTTGCAGATCCACAGCCAGCTATAGGGGGCCACGTGATCACTCTTTGAGAGCAATCACATGGTCCCCGGGGGCCTCATTTGCCGGGGGAGGGCTGCCTGGGCTGTCAGGCAGCCCTCCAGAAGAGGATCGCGGCGGAGGTAAGTCCACCGAACCTCCAGGGGCTGCAAGCCGTTACAGCGTTCTATGGGGGCCATGGGGAGGACCTTAGGTCCCCCCTTTAGTGTTATTTATGGCCCCCACACACCGTTAAGGGGTGGGGGCCGGGGGGGAGGAAATTAGGTACCCCCCTTATTGTTATTTAGGGCCGCCACCTGCCGTGCAGGGGTGGGGGCCGGGGGCGAGGACATTAGGTCCCCCAAATTTTTATTTAGTGCCCCCACCCACCACTCATGGGTGGGGGCCGGGGGGAGGACATTAGGTGTCCACCCCTTATTGTTATTTAGGGCCCCCACCCGCCATGCAGGGGTGGGGGCTGGAGGGGAGGATAATAGGTCCCCCCCTTATTGTTATTTAGGGCCCCCACCCACCACTCAAGGGTGGAGGTGGGGGGGGCAATAGGTCCCCCCCTTATTGGTATTTAGGGCCCCCACCCACCGCTCAGGGGTGGGGGCCGGGGAGGCAATAGGCCCCTCCTTTAGTTTAAAAGCCCTCACTCACGCGTCGCAGGTGGGCCTCAGGAGGAGGTAATATTTTTTGGTTTTTTTTAACAGTGAGCAGCCACAGGCGGTATAGCGGGTAGGAGCATAATTTACTAATACTAATTGACCAGCTTCTGTAGAGGCTGGGTCACTTGCTGCGCTGGCCAATCACAGCCATGCCATTAGTGATTAACTGTGATGGCTTCTAAGGGCACATGAGTCAAACGCTTGTTGATTGGCTGCCCTGCAGCCTTTCAAAACGCATCATTAAATCGCCGAACTCCGAACTCCAACCCGAAAATACAGTGATACGTGATATGTGATATGTCAGTGATATGTCCGTGTACGGGTCTGGGGTCCAAAAAACCTAATGTTCGGTACAAACCCGAACTTTTCAGTTCGGGTTCACTCAACTCTAATTATAAAATGCCCCCATTCTACTGGTTAATAGACAAACAATAGTTTAGGTTAGAAAAATCCAAATCTCCCTTCTCACACTTTGCAATATAGAAACATTGACCAGTGTGTAGCCTGAAATAGACACCTCCAAGTATAAAAAAACAGCAGCCCATAAAAAAAAAAACAGTACCACTCACGTGTTTCTTTGATGCTCCAATTGAAACAATTACAAGATGAAGGCCAAACCACTGTAAACCCTAAAATAACTACCATAAGGGTAGTCTAATTTCCACTTCTAGATACGATCTGTAATACTTCATACGGTTTTCATAAAATATTACTTTATGTATACACAACTCTTATAACTATTAAACTGCATCTGTTATGGTTGAGATCATTTTAAAAACATCAGATTTGATTTATACTTTGTGCTAGCAAAATTGCTAACTTTCATATAGTTGGATTTCCTTGGCTTTATGGCACGTGGATAAAGAATAATCCAGTTCTCCACTCCAAATGATGTGATCTGCATCCCACAACTCCTAGTGTTTGTTCACAAAGGCTGTATGGGTTTTAGTCCAAATAGATAAAATTATCCAGTCAGTTTAATAGGGGCCATTTCAAATACAATCTATCATAACAAAAAGCTGTCATTAGCACCAGTTTGACAGCTAAATATTAGAGGGAAATGGTTTACTCTATGGGGGTTTCAAGTAATTGTGAAATTATCTTGCAATTCAGTTGTTTTGACTAAACATGGCAAATTTTTTCCACATATGTATAGTGATAAAAAACATATTTGCTAATTTGTAACAAATAAATACTGTATAATATCCCAAAAAAGGCCAGAAATGGTAATGCTAAACACCCAAAAGTGTACCTCACATACACCAAATAACAATATAACACAAATAGGAAAAATATACCTCACCAAAAACAGTGATAGTATAAATTAAAGGCGTAGCACACCAAAAATACAAAACATACAACCTGTATGTAATAAAGAGCAATTCTTGAGAAATCTAAAAATATGAAAAAATTGTACAATAGTGAAGTATGTATAAAACACCAAGCTCAATCCCGGAGGTAGGGAACTTACAGACAGTATAGATGATCTGCGCTTATCTCCCTCTTTTTTATAGGTTATCTCAGGGCAGCACTGTGATTTCTTTTCGTAGAGGATTTTTATGTCGATCAAAATATATATAGTGAAACTCCCATCCTCAAAGAAAGAAAATGTATATAGAGTAGTATTGTAAACAGCAATATATTTATTAATTCTGATTGCACTTACATAAAAATTGTTTTAAGTCAGGATATCTCCATCCAACAGATGGTACCAAACAATAGAAGGTCCAACTCGAACAATGGAAAAAATACAGCGGCAAAGATACAAGAAAGACAAAAATAAAAATACAAATAATAAAATCTAGGCTAAAAATGTCCCAGATAAAAATCCAACGCGTTTCGTCCTTAAGACTTCCTCAGGGATATAAAGCAAAACTTCAAAAGAACTTCTTTTTATATGTTCCGGCCAATTTTTCGAAAATTGGCGCCAGTAGATTAATACTTCCGCATTTCGTCTAACTCTCATCCGATTGGATGAACGTGATGATGATCACGTTCATATTTGTGGACATTAGGTATTTCCGCGTTCCACTGTGGAACGCATATCATCAAAGGCTCTGAATGGGTCTGTTCCGCGTTCCAACATGGAACGCACTGCATCTGCAGGGAAAAATACAACAACAAAACAAGAGAAAACGAAGGGAGAACCCTTCTCATACATAAAAACTAGGCTATAATAAAAGATATATATATATATATATATATATATATATATATTTGTGTAAGGGGCAAAATAGCCGTATATGGAGTAAGGATCCAGCATAAGCTTAGGATAGTGTAAAGGGAGCAAGTCGGTTGTGGTGTGCCGATACCGACGATACGGTAGGCCTGTAAATAAAGAGGGCCCACCAAGGAGTAAGAAAGTAAAGTAAATGGAAAGAAAAGAGAAAGTGTTGAAATGAGGAGTGGGTGGGAGGGTCATTCTGATGCTGACCTCAAGCGATATGAGTCAGGTAAGGGGTGTCCCTTATATAGGGGAGTGAATTAATTTAAGCCCCTCCCACAAATACAGGCAAAACTGCCTTAATACTTGTGTAAGGGGCAAAATAGCCGTATATGGAGTAAGGATCCAGCATAAGCTTAGGATAGTGTAAAGGGAGCAAGTCGGTTGTGGTGTGCCGATACCGACGATACGGTAGGCCTGTAAATAAAGAGGGCAAAAATGAATAATCAAAGATTTAATACAGTCAACAAATATATACAAATTAACCAGACATTTCCTTAAATGCATTACAGTATTTAATTCCTGAAAGGATTTTGAAGGTAGGAATCTAGGACCGAAAGTGGGCACCATTTGTTGTGGGTAGGATAGTATGTTATCTCTACTGTTGGTGCATGTTGACTCATTTCGGAATGTGGTAGAGCCAATAGGTAATGATATATGTGTTTACGTACGTGGGATCGTTGAAGACAATGATCTGTCTGAGTGGTGGTGATGGTAGTGGATTCTCTGGCCTGAGAAAGGCATAAAAGGCAATGTGCATGGCTGGTAATGGCGGACTTGGTAGTATAATTGAATGGTTGTAGATCTAATAGGTCCGATAAGGATGAACAGTTGGATGGCTATTGGTAATCTCTGAGAGGAACGTGGGGGAATGGATTCCTGAAAACCTCTGAGTATATTCTTTTCTAGTATGATAGCATGAAGTTTATGGTAGTTTTGGCCATAGGTTATCATGTGTTGTTGAATGCCTGTAAAATATATAATTAATGGTGTATGAGATAGTTTAAGTTTAAGGTGGCAAAAATAAGCAAAACTTAGGAGAAATTTTGTGACACAGGTTGAGCTATGTCGTGTTCCAATGAGATTCTTTAAGCCAGGTGAAAAGCTGTGTTATGCGTTCTACAAGTATGGGACGAAAGTGCTAGGTGGGATAGTGCATGCTATGCTGCATGAGTATGTCTAATCCATGATTTTGTCTCTGGAACGAAAGAGTGGACGTGACTGTATGGGCGGCTGTAGGAAGCGTATGATGAACATGCCTGGAATATAAATGAGACAGTTGTCGGCAGGGATGTATACCCCCGTCTGGTACATGAAAGTGAAATGTGATAAGTGGCCAACCAAGTGAGTTCCCCAGAAACATCATGAACTTATGGATGAGTAGTGGCGTTTGTTGATGATATGATATGTGCTTAGTTGTCTGAGTAACAACGGATTGATGACCCTGACCATGATTTACCCCATGCCACAGCAGCTGCTACAATGGGGTAGATCTCCCAAAGGGGCTGAAGTGGTGGAAAAATTTCCAAACCTGGATGCCATGGCCAACAGCCCCAAAGCAATTGTTCCCGGTAGATCGCTGCCAAACCCGTGGTATACGCTGCGTCTGACCATCTGGTTGGAGAAGTGTCAGACAATCCTGGAAGGAACATGCTTTTACCATGCCAAGTGGTTAAGAAATCCCCCCCCCATGTGCAGGTCTGCTGTTGCTGAGGTGTCTAGGCACCTCCTCTGATCGTCATGTTGGAAGTGTGGAAAAAAGGGGAAAGTACTCTGGATGTGAAAGCATGGCAAAATTAAGGAACCTGGTAGGGATCGTAGTTCCTTGCAGTTGTAAGTACTAAGCAGGAGGTAGTGATTGATGTAGTTGAGAATGTTCCCTATTTGTCTTGTGGTAACTTGCGTGTATGGATGCCGACTCAAGTCATATGCCCAGTAATGTGAAGATAGTGTCTGGGCCTTCTGTTTCTTATGGGGTACTGGGACGCCCAAGTGGTCAACCAGACTAAGCTGCCATGAGGCTTCTAGTGAAAAATATGCTTTCTTGATTAACAAGAAGTCTTCTAGATAGTGTATGACTGTAAGGCCTCTGGATATGTTATCATAACCAGCACAGAGTATCTCCGAATATCGATAGTAGGCTAATCTGTAGCTCGAAAGTTGAGCGGGGAAAGGATTGCCCAATTTATGCCATGTAACTGCCAGTGTGTAGGGTAGATGGTAGCCGTTTACTGCGTTGATGATATTGGTCTTACTTAATCAAGCTTCAACCCATGCTTGAGTGATAGCTGTAAAGGTAGATCAATGGTGTTGTATAGTAAGAAAAATCCTCGGAGGGTATGAGGGAGTTGAGACTTGGGGTAGCGGAGGTGTGTGTTACCAATAAGTCCATGGTTAGTCTTTGTTTAAGGGAAGATTCCTTGTGACAATACCAATGTGTGTGTTTGGTGCCATGCTGTAAATGGTGGAGATTGGAAGACCCCTCTGCAAATCTTGGCTATGAGTGTGTTTACAGCCAATGGTTTTGTTGTGCTGACTGTAAGTGAGGGCATGCTATATTCCTTGAAGGTGTGTTTATGATACCTGTATGGGAGCCCTTTGAAGCTCCAGAGCTTTAGTAAATCTACTACAAGTCTGGAAGGGTGATGAGTCAGTAGTGTTGAAAATGCATTGGTGTGTACAGATGGTGAATACGTTATTTGTAAGTTGTATTGGGACACATGGTTTGTCATGTGCCCTGAACTATTTGAACATATATGCAACAGTCTGTATGCAATGCAACTACTCATATCAGTGGTCTCTGGTAGTTCAGAGGTGCTGGTACCTGGAGCCTGAGAGTGCTCGTCCATTTGTTTGGGACAAAATCCCTTCTGTATGGGTACCTGCACAAATAAACATCTCCACATATTCCAAATGCCAACCCAACCAAGGGATGGTCAGTTCCCAATTTACCTGGAATCCCTGGATCTGACCATCACAGATACATCATCATACATATATATGCCTTGCTTCCCCAATGTGCTGGGATCATACGTGCAGGTTTAACATCTTGTGTGTCATAAGAATTGATTGTACCAGGTAACCGAGTTTCGGTTGGTGCTGGTTGTACAGTAGCGTGAGGCCCAGCCTTGTGAGGACTGTGGTGACCAACTCGAGATTGCCAGTCTGTCATAAATTTTTTGGCTCATGAGTTTATGAGTGAAGCTAACATAGCCTGGGTGTCACCTGAGTTGATGTAGCTGGGCCTTCCCCTGCCTCCGTGTTGTCCGTTGATGTATGGAGGAGTTTGAATAACTGCTTTCCTTGCTGTAGCAGGGTAGGTCGGTGGTAATGTGTGGGATCGTCCAGGATCTGATTGCTGCTGGACTAGCAACATCTCCTCTGCTTGAAGGTGTATCAATTTTAGCCGGGGTGCTAGGAAGAGGTGATTCTTCACCATCTTTTTGAGAAATACTTAAATAACAATAAAGATTGCAATTATATTTGTACCCAGGGTTCTTGTACTGGCTTGCTAGCTAAGCCGTAAGGCGAAACGATTAGGCTTGGTGTTTTTTGGTGACTGGTGAGGCCCTGCTAGTTGCCAAGTGGCTTGAGAGGCTCTATCTATGCTTGGCGCGAGGGGATTTTGTGTGGCCACCGAACGTTGTGGCAGGATGTTGGCCTCTCGGTGACAGTAACCAGAAAATAGGAAGGGGAGTGACAGGTGAGGTCCTCTCTATGATACAATGCGAGGCGGCTAGCTCACGAGTGGCCCGAGGGGTGTATGCCTCCGAGTGTGAGGCGGGGTGTTGGCCTCGCGGGACCACTAACCGAAGCATAATGCAGAGAAAAAAGGGGGTAATACCTATTGGGCCCTAGAACCCTAATTGCCAGTACACTATTACTATTCCAGGGAAGGTAAGAGATGGATAACTACGTGAGCAGGTGTATGTACCTGGTAGTATGGTATTGAACCTGACAATCCGTATAGGTTTTTTAGTAGTAACTGTAACCTGAATGGATAAAACCGTATGGCATAAGGAAATATGGCATAGACCAAGCTTATCTTAATACGTACAGTATATGTGAAAAGTAAAGTGACGTGATGTGTAAATATTAAACATCGTAGCCATACTGGTTAAATATGTATCAATCTTAACCCATTAAGTGCCGTATGTACAAGTGAAAATGTGGTCTGTCCCCACCTTGTATGTTGTATGTCCCCTTGCTAGGGGAAGTCTGTTGCGGGAGCAGCGTGCTGTGAAAAATGTATGTGAACTATATTACCAGTTACATATATACAGATGCGTCTGCTACTGTGTAATAATATATGTATTTATACCAGATGTTGACATAGTGCTTGCTATGTGAATTGTTGTATGTCTTATTGAATGGTAGGGGTCAGTGAACATGGTGTTGCAAAATGCAAGTGCACTGGAGATCTGCCGAGTGCCCTATAGGTGGCAGTGTAGTTGGATACTGATTGGTATGTGAAATGTTGTTTGTCTGTTGACCTATAGGTGTCAGTGTTTTGGTGTTTGTAAAACCCCATGAAAATTGTCAATGTACTTGACAGACCTGTAGGTGGCAGTGTTGATAGAACCACTGTTGGTCTTGATGTGAAATGTAAATTATTGTGAATTAAACCTGAAGTTGAGCCCGTGCTGGAGTTTAATTTATGGTCTATAGTTATGTTTAAAACAATCTTATGTGTAATTTATATTGGCTGGTAAATTGTATATGACATGTGAAGACAGTTTTGCTGTTGACCAGTAGGGGTCAGAAATGCTGATTGTATGTTAAAATACCCTTTAACCCCTTAAGGACCAAACTTCTGGAATAAAAGGGGATCATTACACGTCACACATGTCATGTGTCCTTAAGGGGTTAATGCTACCATTTGACAGATAGGAGTCAGTATAAAAGCGAAAATGCTGTAGTTCGTTTGTTTGCTTATGAAGTGGAATAAAATCTGAGAAGCCTGTAGTATACTGATTGACCGGTAGGGATCAGCATGTAGGCGAAAATGCCGTGGTTAGTTGGTTTGTACATGAAATGCAATAATGTCTGAGAAGCCTGTAGTACACTGAATGACCTGTAGGGGTCAGTGTGTAGGCGCAAATGCAGTGGTTCGTTGGTTTGTACATGAAATGCAATAATGTCTGAGAAGCCTGTAGTACACTGAATGACTGGTAAGAGTCAGTGTGTAGGTGAAAATGCAGTGGTTTATGGTTTTGTACATGAAAAGCAAAAACGTCTAAGAAGCCTGTAGTACACCGAATGACTGATAGGGGTCAGTGTGTAGGTGAAAATTGCAGTGGTTTGTTGGTTTATACATGAAATGTAATAATGTCTGAGAAGCCCGTAGTACACCGAATGACCGGTAGGGGTCAGTGTGTAGGCGCAAATGCAGTGGTTCGTTGATTTGTACATGAAATGCGATAATATCTAAGAAGCCTGTAGTACACTAAATGACCAGTAGGGGTCAGTGTGTAGGCGCAAATGCAGTGATTCGTTGATTTGTACATGAAATGCAATAATGTCTGAGAAGCCTGTAGTACACCAAATGACCAGTAGGGGTCAGTGTGTAGGTGCAAATGCAGTGATTCGTTTATTTGTACATGAAATGCGATAATGTCTAAGAAGCCTGTAGTACACCGAATGACCGATAGGGGTCAGTGTGTAGGTGAAAATGCGGTGTTTGGTTGGTTTTTACATGAAATGCAATAATGTCTGAGAAGCCGGTAGTACACCGAATGACCGGTAGGGGTCAGTGTGTAGGCGAAAATGCAGTGGTTCGTTGGTTTGTACATGAAATGCAATAATGTCTAAGAAGCCTGTAGTACACCCAAAGACCGGTAGGGGTCAGTGTGTAGGCGAAAATGCAGTGGTTCGTTGGTTTGTACATGAAATGCCATAATGTCTAAGAAGCCTGTAGTACACCCAAAGACCGGTAGGGGGTTTAAACGAATGATATGCATGAACATGCAATGGTTTTAGAACAGACATAGACAAAATGCAGCCGTAAAGTGAGGACCTGACCCGTGCATGGTGCCGTGGGACTGATGCCTGGCGTAACGGGTAGGTCGACTTACTGTTTGTGAGTCACTTGGACACCATCCACGGCAATGGATTGAAGAAAGAAGGTGGTAGGCCGGAAAAGCCTGTGGCTGGATTCCTGACACAGCTCTGCTTAGAAAACCTCATGGAGTAATCAGGTAAAATGGCGTCTGGATGACCCGGAAGTGGAAATCATTCTGATGCTGACCTCAAGCGATATGAGTCAGGTAAGGGGTGTCCCTTATATAGGTGAGTGAATTAATTTAAGCCCCTCCCACAAATACAGGCAAAACTGCCTTAATACATATAATGAGTGAATGCAGAAACCATATTAGTTCCATATAAAAATGACCTTATGTAGTACACAGATATTCATATATCCAGAAAAATACAATCTTTTTAATATATGATACATAGATATTTTACTTATCAAATATTGATTAATATGTCAAAAATAAAAATATCCATCTAAACATACTTGAAAGAATAAATGAAAAATTATGATAAAATCATGGTCATCAAAATTATGGTATATTTTTCCTATTTGTGTTATATTTGCTAATTTCTTTTTCTTTTTACTTTCATCAGCATCTTATCTCATATTTACTTGATGCCTTAGTCAATAGATATTTCTAGCCAAATTAACTTATATTTTGATATAATTAGTTGCCAGATGGGAATCTTAATAACAATATGGACATTTATTATTTAGTAAAAACACATTTAAGGGCTACATTCAACCTGTTATGGCCCTAAATTCAAAGTGTTTGCGGCACATTTTGAGGTGGCCAGAGGCATAAGACTACGTCATGGTTCCCTGGCTGAAAACCACTGGTCTAGAGATAAACCTGAAACACGCATCCAGTTCCCAGTTTCATTTAGTACTTTCATCCGCCCCCACTCCCCTTTTTTTTTTTTTTATGCCCAATATGTTTGACATTTTGTTATAATTCCTACTCTCCATGGTGGGCATGTCTTTTGTCACGGCTCTCGGCTCTTCTGTTGGTGTGGCTGCACATAAACTAGACAGCCACGCTGACAGAATGGTTTCAAACTTTCAACAGCTGCCTGGTCTCCCTCCGTTCTGGTCCCCAGCGGGTGCGACGTTCTTAGGAACGCCGGCCGCTATGGTTCAGGATTTTATAATAAACTTATCTTCACACACATTAAAGATGGTGCCAACGTGCGTGCGACATCACGTCATAGACACGTTTTGGGGGCAGAGGTCGGAGACAGCCAATTACAGCCTAAAGAGGGTTATTTAAACCCAAATTACCTTTTTGCCAGTGTCCTGTCATGGTTTCCACTACCTGGTTATCCGAGAGTGTGTTCCTGATCGTGTTTTTTCTGGTATTTGACTTTGGCTTGGTTTTGACTTCCCTGATTTCTGGTATTCTTGACTTCTGGCTTTCCTCATCGTTGCGTCTTTGTCCCTGACCTCGGAGAGTATTTTGACTATTCTCGGGTATGTTAAGTACGGCCATTCTAAGGTCCGGTTAGTTGTCATCCTTAGTCTTTAGGTGTGGTACAATTTTGCGTGCTGGATCAACTATAATCCTGACAGTCTTGTTCTAAGTACTGTTCTAAATTTGTTGTTCAGAAAATCTTTTTTTCTATCAAATTCTTTTGAGTGTGGTATCGCTGTGGGAATTTTCAGAATTAAAGGTCATCAAGAACTTTGGGCACATGTATTGCCAGTGTATGTAGTATAGGATATCTAACACGTGTTAAGTGTAGATAGGCATCTTAAACAATCTAAACCATAGTCTGTTCCTTCTGGCCGTGAATGGATACTGTACAAAGTTAGAGGGAAGCAGCGCCTTATGAATGTCCTCAGATCTAAGTCAGAGTGAGTGAAAAATAAAGGCACAGGAAATGGAATATAGTGCAGTATATTGATATTATCAGTGAAATAGGTCTAAGACATAAATGTACAGTTTTTTTGAGCTTATATTCTGCTCCAAATATATGCACCTGCGCAGTACAATCCCTGCTTATGGATATACTTGTTTTCTTGCTCTTTTGGTGGAGAATTTTTTAGAGCCAGTAGATTCCTCCTGATCCCATCTATATATAGATGTGGCCCTCTTGTTGTCGCACTTGGATGGGCAGTGATAGAACTTTACCAGTGCAAATATATAAAATAGAAATAAAACAGAATATAGTGCTCTCTGTTCAAAATTCATAAAAATAACAAAAGGAGAGGTACTCATAGGTGGAGAGCAAAAAGGTTTACCTCAATCCACATAGCTTGATTGGCTGCCCTGCAGCCTTTCAAAACGCATCATTAAATCGCCAAACTCCGAACTCCCCACCAAGGAATTTAATGATAAAATCTTCTGGATAAAATCAGGAAAATCCAGGAAAGGCCAAAAAAACCCGAATTTTATTGGAAATAAAAAGTAAATTCATAGAAAGGGTAACACAGTAACGTGTTACACAAAAAATATAGGCAAAGTGTTACAGCAATGAGGATCTGTCCTGTTTAATTTCCATGTACAATTTTGAAAAACAAAAATGCTCAAATGATGTCATGGTCATGTGACCCAATATGCAATTAACTTTAAAATCTGCTAAAACCTAATGTGGGTGCAAGAAATGCAAAAGCAACTAAATGCCATTCTTAGTGAATGAAAAATATTAAAGTATATATAACAATTGAGAGTAATATGAGGTCCACTTTAAAGGGGCAGCAATATGCCTGCCATAAGATGGTGTCATGTGATCATGGCAGTCGCTGTTTGAAATTGACTGGAAAGTGCAAGGGAAATAAAGAAAATTATGGGGAAGGTGAGGGAAACATATGGGGAAGGTGGATTATTTACTAAAGTGAAAATTGTTGGGAATTCAATTTGAATTAGCATTTTTAATTTGAATTATATTTCAAATTTGATCTCATAATTGCTGAATTGGGTCTAAAACCTGAAATTTTACTTTGAATTCACATCAATTTTCACTTTCATGAATAACCCCGATAAATATTTTTAACTTTAAGGGTATTGCATAGAATTGTGTGAAAGCTGGTTTTCTCATTTGAAATCTGATGTAGATGGCATGTGGATAACCTCCTTACTACCGTATGAAAAATATGATATGTTTGTTAAGGATTTAGAGTTTGCTACTGTCCTAACCACATCTGTGAATGCAATTTCATAACACTGTTTCCCTTTCCTACTGTTTTCGTGTACTGTCACAGAAGGCAAACCAGGAGTTTATTAATGGTTGTGACTTAATTTATTAGCTTATTTATTGCATTTGACTTTAAGCATATGCCATCGTTTTATAGCATAGCTTATTTGGGTTAGATTCAAGTAGCGAACTGCAGTACAGCATAGTAATAAATGTAATTAAGTGATTTTGTAGGGACTTTTTTGTTCTTTTGTGATGTTAATATGCATTATATATATGAATTGTCTTCCTGTCTTGCTTTATGTTGCATGACAACATAAAAGGATTAGATTGATTTTTAAATAATTTGTAGACTCTGCTTTCAGTCTCCAGAGTAACCCGGATTAATTGGTTATGGGGAAATAAGAAATCTATTTTGAAACAAACGTGATGAAATTGACTAGTATTCTGTAATGTGAAAGAGATATAGGACAAAACCTGTAGATGGGGTTAAGTATTGATTACTTTCCACGACTTCAAGATTTATAGCACCCAACCACCATGTCAAGCTATTGTATATCTATAAGTCTGTTCACTATAAGTTTAATAGCACTGTTTCTTTTCTTTTATGCCATTATAATGCAGATGACATCCTAATTTATCTCATAATTTCATGACCGTTTGGGAGTTGCTTTCTAGGCAGGGTTTATAGTATTCGGGGGTGTATAGTCCATGTTTGACCCATTTGACCTCAAACCCAGTGTGTGGTCAGCCACCAGGATAGACATTAGCAATATTATCCCACTCCACATGGTAGTTATCTGCTCATTATCCCAGTCTCAAGGTTTTAGATTAAAAGTAATCAAGTAACAGTACGATACAAATATAGTGTCTCAAACAAATTGACAATTGTTTTACATCTGGCTTCATAATCCCTAGAGTGAGCTAATCTGCATTAGAGTTATGGAATTTAGTAATTTTATTATGAGGGGCTGCAAAGATAAGGAGTTCTGTGTTGACCAGTGAGGGCACCAAAAATTAACCTTTTAATAATAGTGTAGAAGTGATACGTGTATATAACCCCTTTAGGAGTGAATGCGATTTATTGAGCTGACACAGCCAATATTATTGCTCCATCTGTGTTTTATAATCTAGCAAATTATCTAGCAATTTAGCAATTCATAATTTACCATCACACAAATCTTTCAGATTTCTCTGACGCACCATACTCCAATATCTATTTGGTTATCCCCTGTATTAATTTCACAACTACAGTTTCATGTGCCCTTTTTGTTTTTTTACTTACCCTCTACAGTAAACTGTAGTAGACTTTAATGCTGCAGTGTAATGTGTCATTGCCAGAATTTCAACCAGTTACAATAAGGTTTACTATGCAGTTTAAGCTATACACAGTAAAGAACAAGCACTTGTCCCCTAGTATGGGTAGGCAGCAGACAACCAAGATGGGAAACCTCCAACCACAGCAAAATATAGACATAAGCAAAAAGGTAATGGAGGTGCACCAATATTAAAAAAAATTATACAGTTTCTAGATAATATCGTATTCAATATACCAAATAAAAAGCAACACTGTAAATGATATATTAACCATTGCAATTATAAATACATAGTCACATTTTATAGAGCAGCACTAAGCTCTAAAATTATAATTTAATTTGTACAATCCCTACCTAGGGATGTGTGTGGTTATGTGGTGCCTCAGAAACAGAACATTGACATATGCAAAAAATAAATAAAAAAATCTACAGGTAGATGCTATATGGTGAAGATTACAGACTACTCAAATACTTGTTATGCTCCAGTGAACACCAACCACAAATTAACGACTTGACTCCTTTGCTTGAGTGCTTTCCCTGGGTGGCCGCCATTAATATAACCGAACGCACGTGGTCCAGTGCACGGTGGCCATTTTGTCTCCTGAACACAGGCAGTGGTACTTGGTTGTCGAACACCTGGAATTGTTTTCAGCCTCGCATCTCTGTGAACCCGGGCAAAGAAGGTACCGCTGCCTGTTCAACTTCCCAACCATTAAGACGAACGATGTTAGAGAGATATGATCTACCGAACAGGGGGAGCACTCACTTCATAACAGCCAGGTGAAGCATTTGTCGATGTTGCCTAATTCTCTGGAACTGTTTTGGGCTATCCCCTCGTGGCCGGTCGGTCAAAACTTTGTTTGAACGTAACTTTCGTTTTACTGGGGCTATTCGGGAATATGATTTTTGTGGGGTTCCTGTACTGTTTTCATGTATTTTTTTGATCTGTTAAAATTATATGTAAGTGTTTGTATTTGAGAGATAATTTAATTCTCTTAATTCCATGCTAGGAGCAATGCATAAAAGCTGTGTGTGGTTGCTGGGAAGGAGGTGGGATATTTACTTGGCATTTACTTGTTCCTGATTCTACTCTCGGTGATCCAGCAGAGGAAATTCCCTGCCAGGACTAGGGCTCTGCTGCAATGAGCATATATAGTATTACCCCTACTAGGGATACAGAAGAACACATTTTCAAAATACTAGAGTGAGTCGTCATCAAGAGCAACATCTAAAACAAGACAACACAAGAACAATCAGCATTTAACCTTTTCATAATGCACATAAATATGCATTGACAAACACTATTTTAAACACTGCTAATAAAAAAAGGATTAGTGCTTCATATGACCTAGGATAGAAGATTTTAATACACAAGCAAACTTTTTAGAGACTAAGTTTAACAAAAAATAATATTCGTTCACGCACCTCAGAAATACAATGGATGAAATAAGCATAAAAAGATGATCTTTTAATTTACAAAGATAAAGGTAGTTTAGGTCCAACAACCCCTCCAATTATCT
>CAKOES020000612.1:0-22095 GCA_933207985.1 Pelobates cultripes
CAACTTCAATAAGTCAAATACCCAAATGAAAACAGAATGTATTTGAAGATTTTGTCCTAATTTGGCTATTTCGGCCAAAAAAATTTTCATTCACTTGGTGTGTTTTTACTGTGTATATGTTTAGCTTGAAATGTGTGATGTGGGTGACTGGCTGTATGTGGCATTTTGTGTATGTTTATGTGGGGGGTGGTCGGGGGAGAGAGGAGTGAGACTGTATTTGTTTTGTCCAGGTTCTATACACTGCATGTTCATTTTATTTTTTAAACTACAGGGAGTGCAGAATTATTAGGCAAATGAGTATTTTGACCACATCATCCTCTTTATGCATGTTGTCTTACTCCAAGCTGTATAGGCTCGAAAGCCTACTACCAATTAAGTATATTAGGTGATGTGCATCTCTGTAATGAGAAGGGGTGTGGTCTAATGACATCAACACCCTATATCAGGTGTGCATAATTATTAGGCAACTTCCTTTCCTTTGGCAAAATGGGTCAAAAGAAGGACTTGACAGGCTCAGAAAAGTCAAAAATAGTGAGATATCTTGCAGAGGGATGCAGCACTCTTAAAATTGCAAAGCTTCTGAAGCGTGATCATCGAACAATCAAGCGTTTCATTCAAAATAGTCAACAGGGTCGCAAGAAGCGTGTGGAAAAACCAAGGCGCAAAATAACTGCCCATGAACTGAGAAAAGTCAAGCGTGCAGCTGCCACGATGCCACTTGCCACCAGTTTGGCCATATTTCAGAGCTGCAACATCACTGGAGTGCCCAAAAGCACAAGGTGTGCAATACTCAGAGACATGGCCAAGGTAAGAAAGGCTGAAAGACGACCACCACTGAACAAGACACACAAGCTGAAACGTCAAGACTGGGCCAAGAAATATCTCAAGACTGATTTTTCTAAGGTTTTATGGACTGATGAAATGAGAGTGAGTCTTGATGGGCCAGATGGATGGGCCCGTGGCTGGATTGGTAAAGGGCAGAGAGCTCCAGTCCGACTCAGACGCCAGCAAGGTGGAGGTGGAGTACTGGTTTGGGCTGGTATCATCAAAGATGAGCTTGTGGGGCCTTTTCGGGTTGAGGATGGAGTCAAGCTCAACTCCCAGTCCTACTGCCAGTTCCTGGAAGACACCTTCTTCAAGCAGTGGTACAGGAAGAAGTCTGCATCCTTCAAGAAAAACATGATTTTCATGCAGGACAATGCTCCATCACACGCGTCCAAGTACTCCACAGCGTGGCTGGCAAGAAAGGATATAAAAGAAGAAAATCTAATGACATGGCCTCCTTGTTCACCTGATCTGAACCCCATTGAGAACCTGTGGTCCATCATCAAATGTGAGATTTACAAGGAGGGAAAACAGTACACCTCTCTGAACAGTGTCTGGGAGGCTGTGGTTGCTGCTGCACGCAATGTTGATGGTGAACAGATCAAAACACTGACAGAATCCATGGATGGCAGGCTTTTGAGTGTCCTTGCAAAGAAAGGTGGCTATATTGGTCACTGATTTGTTTTTGTTTTGTTTTTGAATGTCAGAAATGTATATTTGAGAATGTTGAGATGTTATATTGGTTTCACTGGTAATAATAAATAATTGAAATGGGTGTATATTTGTTTTTTGTTAAGTTGCCTAATAATTATGCACAGTAATAGTCACCTGCACACACAGATATCCCCCTAACATAGCTATAACTAAAAACAAACTAAAAACTACTTCCAAAAATATTCAGCTTTGATATTAATGAGTTTTTTGGGTTCATTGAGAACATGGTTGTTGTTCAATAATAAAATTAATCCTCAAAAATACAACTTGCCTAATAATTCTGCACTCCCTGTATATTGTAGTTTGTTTAGCCCCCTCTGCTTGCTATTGTGGATCCAGTTTAGGGCTGGAAGGAAGCATTTAAAGTGATTTGCACTCATCCCAGGGGCAGACCACAAGCTCCCTTGCAACTATAAGTGAGAACAGAGCCAGTCACATATTTTTTTTAATTTCTCTTCTAGTTCACTTAGCTGCAGGGTACTTTATCTGCTTCAGCTGCATCAGGATGTGTCTGGGCATTTGGGTAGCATATATCTAAACATTATTAAAGTAGTGTCATGTCATGTGTCCTTAAGGGGTTAAGTGTATGTGTATCTGCATTCACTGGCGTACATACCGCAGGTGCAGGGGTCGCAGCCCTGCGACCAGGTGCCCGCCGCCATGTGTTGCGGTTGCAGCCCAGGCCCATGCAGAGTAAGCGCCGGGGGGGGGGGGAACGGACCCACGGATCAGTTTTCGCACCGGGGCCCCATGGATCGTGTGTACACCACTGGGCACAACATTTAATATATACTTGTATGAACTATCTAAACCACTCTAGAATACAACTCACCAATTATAACACCAAACATTGCCAAGTAATTTGTATCCATGAATACTATTAAGTTCCCAAGCAAACCACTATTGCTGTTTTTGTACCTTCAAGGAGGCAAATATGATACTTTTTGGTTAATCCACATGAATTAATTGTTGCTATGTAAAAAAAAAATCATAGAATACCATAATACATTTAAATGTCATTGAAAATCTAACACACTTTTCATCATAGATTTCCTTTAATAAAAGCTGATTTCCCTAGATAGCAGCAGGATGTCTGCAATATTCACCCTTAAATTATTTGAACTAATTGATTACACACATGTAGAATGGTAAACAACATTCATAATAAAATATATGAAAATCAAAGCACGGAAAACAAAGTAACAAGCAACCTCGGTAAAAATACAATACTGTAACATTAACTTACACAAGGTAGCAGGGCTATGCAAATGCAATAAAAGAGACTATAATCTTTATAAGAGATTATCCTACTTAAAAAGTTCCTTATATTTGAATAAGTTTTAATATGTTCTACCCTTTACCCTGGGCATCCCTCTGGCATCTGAAAGATACAAATTGGTGTGTATGTTATAAACAGTGCATCATTCTTTTAGTCTTAAAGGAACACTATAGTGTTATAATGGAGAGCAAAAAACAGGGTCGCAAGAGTATTCTGAGAACGGACAGCAGCTAAAATAGCCTGCCCTTCAGTGGGTCCCCGCTCAAAACTCAAGCTGGTTTTAGCTCATCTTGTTCCATTACAGAGAGAACATATCTGAAGCATATCAGACTGGTCCCACCCATACGGGCAGTCCAAATCCAAAATGCCAGCAAGATCTCTCTGCACGAGAGATACAGCAAGGCTGAAACGATCGTCTGGGGTTGCTGTATCTCTCGTCCAGTCTGATATGCTTCAGATATGTTCTCTCTGTAATGGCACAAGATGAGCTAAAACCAGCTTGAGTTCTGAGCTGGGACCCACCGAAGGGCAGGCTATTTCAGCTGCTGTCCGTTAGTGTCCGTTAGTGTCTCTATAGTGTTATATATACATTTTTAACCCCTTAAGGACACAGCTTCAAAAGCTTGTCTTGCACTTAAGGACACAAGTAATTTTCCAGTTTTTTGCTGTTTGCGTTTAATTGCTTTAAATTAATGTAACACATACATATATAAATGCTTATTTTATTTTATTTTTTAATGCCAAAAATTGAAAAATATTGTTTTTTTTGTTTGTTTGTTTTTTTACAGTTTTTGCAATAATAATGTGTGCATAATTAGTGCAGGTTAAGGAAAGTAATTAAAATAAATTAATTTAGTTGTTCTGATTTACCGAATATATAATGTAGTTACAGGTCACAAAACACAAGGAGTAAAATAAACTTTTAATGTGGAGCGATTTTAGAATTTGGTATGTTTGTCTTGTAAGCTTAATAGCCATCAGAGAAAACAAAATTGTCACACAAAAGTATATATTTATATAAAGTAGACATCACAGGCTATTTAATCTTATTTTGACACTTTTTACATATTTAGTTTTTTTTGGTTTTTGACACACAAACTTATAACAAAGAACTTCTTGTGTATTTCGTAAAGTTGGTGTGTGCCATTCCTGTACAAAACCCCATTTTGTGTTCAGCTACATCTGCTGAGTACAGTGATATCGTCATTGTATGTCTTTGGCACTATTTCGTGAAGCTACAGTGCCATATAGGAGACCTGTCCATTTCAATATTTTAAGTAGAATTTTGAGAGACTGATCTGATGGGCCTATGTTTCAATCTGGGGCATTATAGCCAGGGCCATCTTTAACACTTAGGGGGCCCAAAGCAGCTTCCCCTTTAGCCCTCCGGCTGCCGTGGTGCTTGCGGCCCACGTGGAACTACCACCGCGGAAGGAAGAGGCCCTGGGGAGATAGCGCAGCTAAGTGGACAAGGGCACATGTAGGAGTGTGGGGATAGATACAGGGGAGGGACTTGGGAAGTGTGCATGGGATGGGACTTGGTATGGTGGCCGGCAACTGAGGGAGCAATTTCAACACATTAGTGGAGGTATGGCTGCCGGTGTGGGCACCCCCCGTGGCCTCCCCTCCCCTGGAGCACCCCCTGTGGTCTCCCCTGCTGCCTCCCATGCGGCCCCTGCCCCTGGGGGCCGCACCAGCACTGGCAGGCGTTCCCGTCCGCCTGCCAGGTTGTCACCGGACACCACTCCTCGGGCCCGGTTGAGGAGCAGGAGCCCGTGCCCGAGGCACCGCCAGAGCCCCAGACACGCGGCCAGCTCATGGAGGCCGGATTCTGCGGCCGCGCGGGTGGCACGGCCTTCAGCCACGAGGCCTGCCACCCCCACGTTGCCTGCACCCTCCTGGGCTGCCCGGACGGGCGGCAGCGGTCCAGGTCCCCCTGCGGCCAGCGGGGGGATAGGGCAGTGAGTGGGCCCTCGCGGACCGCGCAGGGTACCGTGGTACCACCGTTGGAGGTTAGGGGGGGTCCCCTTGCCAATCGGGAGCCTCCTCTGACAGTGAGGCAGGCTCCCAGGGCTCAGTCTCCCCAGTCCCCCCTCCCTCCCCTGCTGCCTCCTTTTCTTCTTCCAGGGGACCCAGCTTACCCTGGGCTGGACCCCCTGGTCCCCCCTCCACTCTCTCTGTGTCCCCTGTCCCCCTTCCCCTGTCTGGTGGGTCTGCCCCTGTTGTTTCTTCCTCCCCCCATCTGCTGTCTTCCCCCCCTTGGCCTCCTCCTCTCTATTGTCCTCCCCCCCGCCTTGTCTGGGCCCCCTCCCCCCCTGCAGGTCACTTACCTCGGCCATCTCCTCAGGGGCATGGGCTCACGTCTGCTCTGCTGCTTTCTTCACAGGATACTGCTGCAGTTCATGGATCCGTCCAGCAGGTGGCGCCTGGAACACAGCTAATGTCTTCTGTGGCTGCTGGAAATGCTGATTCTTTGCCTTCTGTGAGTGCAGCACCGGGCTTGGATCGCCAGTCTGCGACTGGTAAGTACTTTGTTCCCTCCGCTTCTGGCGCTGCGAGTCCCGGGTTGGGAGGGTTCCTCTCGGGTCTTAGGGGTCTTTTGGATCAGTGGGAGTGGGGGATGGTGGATAGTCAACTCCGGTCGGCTTGGTCCCCGGCCCTGCTCCCTCCTAATGCTCAGGCTTCTCCCCCTCCTGGCCCTCTTCTTGGGATGGGTGGCAGTACAGTGCCTCTGGTTTCCTCGGCACCCGCGGTGGCCAGTGTTGGGTCCGCCTCGGGTGATGCTTGTCTCGAAGGGGGGGTCGCGGACGTAGCGCGGGGTGCTGCTTACATGTGCTGGTTTGGCCCTCTAGGCTTGCACTTGAAGCAGGAAACGAAAGAAAAAATTTGGAAAGGGGAATTTGTGGAGATATTTTCTCTCCTGCCACTGGAGGAAGAGGACAAGGACAGTAAGGAGTCGGAGAAGGATAGGGAGAAGTACCATTTCCGCAAAATTTGGGACCTTTGGGAACTGGATTCAGGCGTTCTCTATTTTAACCAGTGTGTTTGGGGAAAAGTTTCCCCACAAGTGCTCCGCTCTGTTCTGTTACCAGGACACGATCTGGAATGCTTGTCGCACCTATGGGGGGCTGGGTTGGTGGAGATACGACGAGCAGTTTCGACAGCGGCTGGCAGTGCGTCCCTCGCTGTCATGGGATCAGATGGATATTGGCCCCTGGCTTTCCATCATGACTCGCCCAGCCCCTCAACAAGGCGCCTTTTCGTCCTTTCTTGGGGGGCCGGTGGGGGTGCTCCTTCCTCCTCATCGGCCTCAGGTCCAAGGTCTGGCTGTTGTTGGAGGTTTAACGACAGTCACTGTAAATGGGGGTCTTCCTACCGGTTTAAGCACGAGTGCTCCGGCTGCGGCGGAGCCCATTCCGCCTCTCGCTGTTTTAAGTGGGGAAAAACGGGTGAGAAAGGGGACATGGGGACTAAGGGCGATGACTCCTGTCCTCGTAAGCGCGATGCGCCCGTGGCTCGACCTTTATAGGAATCGGGCCGCGGCGCGGATCTTGGTGGAGGGGTTTGAGCAGGGGTTTTGGATCCCGTTCTCGGAGCGCCCTCCGCTGCTCTCAGTACGCAACCTCAAATCGGTGCAGGCTTTCCCTCAGGTGGTACGGGAAAAATTGGATAAGGAGGTCTCATTGGGTCGGATGGCCGGCCCTTTCTCCTCCCCACCGATGGCTAATTTGCGGGTCTCTCCTTTGGGTGTGGTGCCTAAGAAGGATCCCAGGAAGTATCGTTTGATTCACCATTTGTCATACCCTCGAGGGGGTCCGGTGAATGACGACATTTCCGCTGAGTTTTATAGGGTCTCCTATGCTTCCTTCGATGCAGCGGTTCGCATGGTTAGGGCGGCGGGCCCGGGGGCATTGCTGGCTAAGGCGGATGTGGAATCCGCTTTCCGGCTGCTCCCGGTACATCTGGAGTGCCATCATCTTTTGGGGTGCACCTTTTGAGGGTCAGTTTTTCGTGGACATGTGCCTCCCTATGGGCTGCTCGCTGTCTTGTTTCTATTTCGAGTGCTTTAGCACTTTTCTGGAATGGGTGGTGTGGAGGGAAGCCGGGGTCGCCTCCCTCCTGCACTACCTCGATGATTTCCTGTGCGTGGGTCCGGCGGGATCACACGTCTGTGACCTCCTGCTGCGGGTTCTCGGGGAAGTGTTTCAGCGCTTCGGTGTCCTGTTGACTCACGACAAGACGGTGGGTCCGGTCACGTGTCTGAGCTTTCTGGGCATCGAAATTGATTTGATGGCTGGGGAATGTTGGCTGCCGCAGGATAAGGTGGTGGACTTGCGCCTGGCGGTGTCCCGGGCCCTGGGGCGGCGTAAGATACAGCTGCGCTGCCTGCAGTCTCTGCTGGGGAAGTTCAATTTTGCCTGTCGAATCCTGCCTATGGGGCGCATCTTTAATCGGCGCCTGGCGGCAGCAACGTCAGGGGTCATTCACCCGCAGCATTTTATCCGGCTTACCCAGCCCTTGCAGGCTGACTTAGCCATTTGGGATTCCTTTTTGGCCTCCTATAATGGCAGGTCCTACTGGCAGGCCCCGGAGGTTTCTAACGCAGACCTCCATTTGTTCACCGATGCGGTGGGCTCGGTTGGCTTTGGGGCCATTCTGGGCACAAAATGGTGCGCTGACTCTTGGCCGGAGGCCTGGCAGGAAACGGGGCTCATTCGAAACTTGGCGTTTCTGGAGCTCTTTCCTATTGTGGGGGCTCTGGAAGTGAGGGTCCCATGCTGGTGGACAGACATGTGGTCTTCCATTGTGATAACTTAGGAGTGGTGCAGGCGATCAACCAGCTGTCAGCTTCCTCTCCCCCCGTGGTTCGCCTGCTGCAGCGCCTAGTTCTGCGCTGTCTAGAGCTGAATGTATATTGTAGGGCGGTGCATATCCCGGGTGTTCGTAATGTGATGGCCGATGCTCTCTCTCGTTCACAGTGGGACGTGTTTCGGGCAGTAACTCCGCAGGCCGAATTAGTGGGTGTCCCGTGTCCGACGGAGATGTGGTCCTTGGGTCTGACCGACTAATGGAGCTGGTCCGTGGGTCGGTGGCGGCAGCCACATGGGACCGCTATAACAAGGTCTGGAGGGAATGGGACGGGTGGGAGAGGTCCCAGGGGGGTTTCAGGGACTCCTCCGCTCGCCTGCAGGGTTTGGTCCTTCTCTTTAGGGATTGGGAGGCTGCGGGGTTGTCTCCCTCAGCCATTTCGGCGCGCCTAGCGGGACTCAGCTTCCTGTTTAAGTTGCGGGGTTGGGACGACGCTACCAAAGCATTCCTCATACGGCAGGCGCTCAAAGGTTTGAGGAGGGGGCGGGTGTCTACGCGAGACTCGAGGCGTCCTGTCTCGGGCACGCTCCTAACTGCTTTGTGTGAGGCATTGCACAGGGTGTGCCATTCGGATTTTGAGGTTCGGCTCTTTCGCCTAGCCTTTTCCTTGGCATTCTTTGGGGCTATGTGGATTGGGGAGCTGGTGTGCCCCATCCAGCAGCAAGTGGGGGGGGGGTGCTGTTCGGGGATGTTTCATGTACCGCTGACCGGATCTTGTTCAGGATTCACCGCTCTAAGACGGATGTCTTGGGGAGGGGCAAGTGGGTCCGGTTGGGGTCCGTGCCGGGTTCCGGCATCTGTCCTGTTTGGTCATTTGGGGAATATTGTGCTCCTGGTACACGGGGATGGTAGTTTCCTTTCCCATTTCCAGTTTATTACAGTTTTTCGTTTGGGGCTGGAGGCTGTGGGATTGGATAGCAGGGAGTTTGGGGGCCATTTGTTCCGTATTGGGGCAGCTACCGAGGCCTCGAGGCTTGGCATGCCGGCGCAGGTAGTTCAAATGATTGGTAGGTGGGACTCGAGACGTTATGTGTCCTATGTTCATCCGACCGGTTTATTGACATGATTTCTCTCCACAGTTTCGTTTCCCCCCAGGATCTGGATCATCGGACACTCCTATGTTTGCTGGGCAGCGTGCGGCAGTGCGGCCTAGAGGTGAAAGGTTGGGTTTCACGCCTTCCGAAGCAGAGGTACGATGGCTCGGGGCACGGGGTATGAGGTGGTCCCGGCTCCTACCCGAGTTAACGCAGTTGTCCCATATCCTGGGGGTGCCGAGTGTCCTGGTGATCCACCTGGGGGGGAATGATCTGGGCGTGGTGCCCATTTGGGACTTGATTTCGGCGGTGAAGCGGGACCTAGCCCGCATTCTGAATTTGTTCCCCGGGGTGCACTTGGTGTGGTCTGAGGTCATTGCCCGTAACTACTGGCGTGGCGCCAGGAGCCAGAGTGCGATGGAGCGTTGCAGACGCAAGCTAAACAGGCGGGTTTCCCAGTTTGTTTTGGGGGTTCGGGGGATCCCAGTCCGCCACAGGGTTTTTGAGCGTGAGGTGGCTCATTTTTTTCGGGGGGACGGGGTACACCTAACGGAGGTCGGGCTCGACCTTTTCAATCTCGCCGTCCAAGAAGCTGTGGAACAGGTCATGGGAGGTTTTGGTGGGGTTCCCCGCTGATTTAGGGGTAAAGCAGCGGGTCTGGTGGCGGGGGTATGTCCTTGCCAATCAAGTTTGAAGGGTTATGTCTAAGGGTAGACTAAGTTTTTATGTTTTTACATGTCTCAACCTCCCCTGCATAAAAGGTTAAACATTAGGCTGCCTGAGGTATCGTGCCCATCGAGCGTGGATAAGGTCGGCTGATGGCGGGCATTTGAAGGATTTTTCATGACGAGGGGGGAGGTGAGAGGAAGTGGTGATTAGGAACCACTGGATGTTTATTGGCAAGGACAGTTGGGTTTATGCATAGCACGTTTTGTTATTATATGTATATATGTTAATTTATGATTATTTATTTCTAACAGAAAGAGTTTAATAAATGAAGTTATGGATGTGTTATGCAGTAATTTATTTATGTTATAATAAATGCTGTGGCCTGTTCATCCATACTAAGTTGTGTGTCGTTATTGGGTTTTTTTTTATTGGGGTTATCTATGTTATGTGGTATCGTAATTCCCCACTACGTACATACATGACAGCCGGTCACTTCCTCCCAGCATTCACCAAGCGCTGCGCGGGAGGAGAAGAAAAGGACACAAAATACACACACTAACACACATACAGATGCAGACACTGACATACATAGAGGTGCACACATACACAGGTACAGAAATACATAGAGAGATACACAGACACACAGGTGCATACACAGATACACATGCAGATGCACACTGACACGTCCACATACACTGATGCACAGATACACTAACACACAAACAAAGACACTGACATACATGCAGATACACACAATAACATACAGATACATACACGTACCCACATGCAGATACACACATATACAGACTCTGACACATATACAAACACAGACACACATGCAGGTACACATACAAACAGACAGAGACACACACACACAGATGTATACAAAGACACACATACGGACACACAAACACATACTGATATACAAAGTCACATAGAGACACATGCAGATACAGAAACACATGCAAACAGAAACACATACATACATACAGACACATACATACGTACATACATACATGCACATTTTGTATGTGTTTCCTACTTTTGGAGTGCAGGAGGCTGGTTCAGGCTGATGGTAATCAGAGCTCCCACTCTGACTCCCTCCTTTTCTTCTCCTCCTCCCGCGCGGCGCTCGGTGAATGCTGGGAGGAAGTGACTGGCTGTCACTTCCTCCCAGCATTCTGACATCATCACAGGGGGCCTGGTCGCGCTCTCAAAGCGGCCAGGCCCCTGAAAATCCATCGCCATCGGGAGGCCCTTAGAGTATTGGCCACCCGATGCGCCTCCACATCGTGTGGCCCGCAGTGGTAGTTCCACGTGGGCCGCACGCACCACCGTGGCTGGAGGGCTAAGGGTAAACTGCTTTGGGCCCCCTAAGACTGACTGGGCCCGGGGCAGCTGCCCCTTTTTCCCCGTGTTAAAGACTGCCGTGTTTATTTTAAAATGTCATGTATTCTATTAAATGTTTAATGTGCCAGCCTTTGCAAAACAATGGTGTTTACTCACCGGTAATCCAGTGACAGGATGGACTCAACCAAATAGCTGCTCCTCCTCTTTTGAGACCATCACAAGTGCATGTCAAGCAGTTGTTTAGCTTTTCAATCAGATGTTTCTCACAGGGAAGCAATTTATACAATGCTTCTGTTTGAGAAGCATTCAGAGTTTGGTGGCATCATGTAGTATGTGATTCTGAACTTGAAGACCTTAAAAAAATGAAGATTCTCAGTTAGGACATTTACTAGAGGTGTAGTTTAGAAAAACCTAAATGTTGCCATGCAAAAAAGACAGGATTTATTATGTACCAAAACACCATTAAGATGAAGTGGTTTTTTTTTTGTGTGTGCTTAGACTGTCCCTTTAATATATTGTAGCACACTTTTAATGCTTTTGTCATAAAATATACAATTTTTTTATACTACTAAAATGTTCTTCATATATTCTGATTAATGCTAGATCATCTCCAAGACTAATTTATCATAAAGCAAAACAAATTGCAATTTCCACTGTATAATATTCATCTGCAGAAAATAAAAGACTAACTTGCCTAATTTGTTTCATAGTAACCTCTGACCATCCTTCTATTAATTTTTAGAATGTTTCATCATTGAATTATAAAATTCTGTTTAATTATACCAAAAAAGATGGTACATTGCTAAAGATCGTCTGACTACACTGAGGGAGTTTATAGAAGAAAATCTCAGTGTAACAGACACCTAGATAAGAAATATGACATAGTTTTCATAACCCTAATTCTTGTGCTAAGATTCTAAGGTTCCTTTTTTTTCTTTTTCATTTAACCACTTCACTATCAAATGGTTTGCAGAAAAACAACCCCAGAATCTGAGTATTTTTACTGGAAAGTAATCTTTCAATGTATTTTGTTTCAATATGCCTAGATAGCGTGTTATTTAATGGAAACAAAAATTTTGCCTGGACAGAAACTTTTAACCCCTTAACCCCTTAAGGACGGAGCCAAATGTACACATTGTGAACAAAACAAAATGTAAACAAAACCTGGCATTTGCGCTACATGTCTGTCCAACCGTAATACACCTCTTTCATAGTAAATGCACCCACCCTTATTATATATCATTTTATTCAGGGGAAACAGGGCTTTCATTTAATATCAAATATTTAGCTATGAAACATAATTTAATATGAAAAAAATGGGAGAAAATACGATTTTTTTGATTTTTTTTAGTTCTAAATTGCATTTTAAAGGTCAGTGTCATAATACTGTTTGATTTTACTGCAATAAAATACACATATTTGTATTTAGTAAAGTCTCACGTGTAAGACAGTACCCCCTATGTACAGGTTTTATGGCGTTTTAAGAAGTTACAGGGTCAAATATAGCACGTTACATTTGAAATTGAAATTCGCCAGATTGGTTACGTTGCCTTTGAGACTGTATAGTAGCCCGGGAATGAAATTTACACCCATAATGGCATACCATTTGCAATAGTAGACAACCCAAGGTATTGCAAATGGGGTATGTCCAGTCTTTTTTAGTAGCCATTTGGTCACAAACACTGGCCAAAGTTAGCGTTAGTATTTGTTTGTGTGTGAAAATGCAAAAAATGCCAATTTTGGCCAGTGTTTGTGACTAAGTGGCTACTAAAAAAGACTGGACATACCCCGTTTGCAATACCTTGGGTTGTCTACTATTGCAAATGGTATGCCATCATAGGGGTAATTTTCATTCTTGGGCTACCATAGGGTCTCAAAGGCAACGTAACCAATCTGGCGAATTTTTAATGTGAAAAAAATGAAACACAAGCCTTATATTTGACGCTGTAACTTTTGAAAACACCCTAAAACCTGTACATGAGGGGTACTGTTGTACTCGGGAGACTTTGCTGAACACAAATATTTGTGTTTCAAAACAGTAAAAAGTATCACAGCAATAATATTGTCCGTGTAATGCTGTTTGTGCGTGAAAAATGCAAAAAACTTCACTTTTACTGGCGATATCATCGTTGTAATACATTTTACTGTTTTGAAACACTAATATTTGTGTTCAGCGAAGTCTCCAGAGTAGAACAGTACCCCCCATGTACAGGTTTTATGGTGTCTTGGAAAGTTATAGGGTTAAATATAGTGCTAGCAAATTAAATTCCCTTTACTTTTGGCATGGGTTGTCAGGCAGGTCCCGCTAATTGTAATTAATTAAGATACCTAATTATGTAAAAAATATTACATAAATATATATGTAGAATTAATATATGTATATATATACGTATGTGTATATATATGTATATATCTATATAATTTTTTTAAAATATTTTTATTTATATATAGGTATATATATATAGTGATATATACGTATATATTTATGTATATAGATATATTATTTCGTTCTACGTGTATTTTGATATATATATATATATTAATTTCACAAAACAGTTAGAACGAAATAACACACATCTATATATTTTTAATTATTTATTTTTAATTATTTTTTTAATTTTATTTTTTAACGTATTTACATTTTTATTTTTTTTATATTATATATAAATATATATATAACAATAATTATATATATATTTAATCAGTATCAGTCTACGTGTAATTTGATATTAATATATATATATAATTATATATATATTAGTAGTAAAATACACCTAGACGGTGTATGTGTGTGTATGTATATGTGTATATATATACTTAGATCATATATATATAATATATACATATGATCTAAGTATATATAATTATTTTTTTTTACACCATTAACTTATTTTTATTTTATTTTCAGCCAGCAGGGGGACCACCTGTAATTACAGGCAGCCCCCCTGCCGGCAATACAGAAGCCAGCTATACCCGGCCATGTGATTGTGGGGTCCTCGCTAGGACCCCACTCTCACATGGCCGGGGGGCTTCAACGAGGACGGATGTGCCGCGGGGGGCTCCCTGGGAGTCCCCCCCACCGCGATCGCCGGCGTGGGACCGCCGGCGACCGGGTAAGTTAACAAAAACCGGAGGGCGTACAATTACGCCCGGCGGCGTTTAGAGCCGCCTATTAGAGGGCGTAATTGTACGTCCTGCGGTTTTAAGGGGTTAAGGACGGAGCCAAATGTACACGTTGTGAACAAAACAAAATGTAAACAAAACCTGGCATTTGCTACATGTCTGTCCAACCGTAATTCACCTCTTTCATATTAAATGCACCCACCCTTATTATATATCATTTTATTCAGGTGAAACAGGGCTTTCATTTGATATCAAATATTTAGCTATGAAACATTATTTAATATGAAAAAAGAGAGAAAATAAGATTTTATTAGTTCTACATGACATTTTAACTGTCAATGTCATAATACTGTTTGCTTTTACTGCAATAAAATACACATATATGTATTCAGCAAAGTCTCACGTGTAAGACGGTACCCCCTATGTACAAGTTTTATGGTGTTGTGGGAAGTTACAGGGTCAAATATAACACATTACCTTTGAGACTGTATAGTAGCCCAGAAATGAAATTTACACCCATAATGGCATACCATTTGCAATAGTAGACAACCCAAGGTATTGCAAATGGGGTATGTCCAGTCTTTTTTAGTACCCATTTGGTCACAAACACTGGCCAAATTTTCATTCTTGGGCTACCATAGGGTCTCAAAGGCAACGTAACCAATCTGGCGAATTTTAATGTGAAAAAAATGAAACGCAAGCCTTATATTTGACGCTGTAACTTTTGAAAACACCATAAAACATGTACATGAGGGGTACTGTTGTACTCGGGAGACTTCGCTGAACACAATTATTTGTGTTTCAAAACAGTAAAAAGTATCGCAGCAATAATATCGTCCGTGTAAGTGCTTTTTGTGCATGAAAAATGCAAAAAATGTCACTTTTACTGGCGATATCACCGTTGTAATACATTTTACTGTTTTGAAACACTAATATTTGTGTTCAGCGAAGTCTCCCGAGTAGAACAGTACCCCCCATGTACAGGTTTTATGGTGTCTTGGAAACTTATAGGTTTAAATATAGTGCTAGCAAATTAAATTCCCTTTACTTTCGGCATGGGTTGTCAGGCAGGTCCCGCTAATTGTAATTAATTAAGATACCTAATTATGTAAAAGTATTACATAAATATATATGTAGAATTAATTTTTTCTGCACTTTGATAAAAAATTTCAACAAGCCCTCTGGAGTGCTCTCTTTGCTACTATTTGTCTATATATATATATATATATTTGTGTGTGTGTGTGTGTATGTATGTATGTATATATATATATATATATATATATATATATATATATAAATTTTTTTTTAAATATTTTTATTTATATATAGGTATATATAAAGTGATATATACGTATATATTTCTGTATACAGATATATATATATTATTTAGTTCTACGTGTATTTTGATATAAATATATATATATTAATATCACAATACAGTTAGAACGAAATAACACACATCTATATATTTTTTTAATTATTTATTTTTAATTATTTTTAATTTAATTTATTTTTTATATGATATAACAATAATTATATATATATATTTAATCAGTATCAGTCTACGTGTAATTTGATATTAATATATATATATATATATATATATATATATATAATTATATATTAATAGTAAAATACACCTAGACAGTGTATGTATATATGTGTATGTGTGTGTGTGTGTATATATATATATATATATATATATATGTATATGTGTATATATATGATCTAAGTACCGTACATACTCGAGTATAAGTCGACCCGAATATAAATCGAGACCCCTAATTTTACCCCCAAAAACTGGGAAAACTTATTGACTCGAGTATAAGACTAAGGTGGGAAATGCAGCAGCTACTGGTAAATTTCTAAATAAAATTAGATCCCCAAAAAATTATATTAATTGAATATTTATTTACAGTGTGTGTATATAATTAATGCAGTGTGTTTGTATGAATGCTGTGTGTGTGTGTGTGTATGAATGCAGTGTGTGTGTGTGTGTATGAGTGCAGTGTGTGTATGTGATGCAGAGCCTTGGTGGGGGTTTGGGCATTTTTATTATTTTTTAAAATTATTATTATTTTTTTTTAATATTACATTTTTTATTTATATTTTTTTTCGTCCCGCCTCCCTGCTTGTTAGCTGGCCAGGGAGGGGGGTTCTCATTCCCTGGTGGTCCAGTGGTGTGCACTCTGTAGGAGAGGGGCTGGCAGCAAGCTGTAACTTACCTTTCCTGCAGCTCCTGTCAGCTCCCTTCTCTCTCCTCCGGTCCGGTCAGCTCCCTTCTCTATTCCCCGCGGCTCTCGCGAGATTTACAGTGGAGCTGACATGGGAGCTGACCGGACCGGAGGAGAGAGAGGGGAGCTGACAGGAGCTGCAGGAAAGGTAAGTTACAGCTCTCTCATTACAAGCCCGGCGGTCCTGGTCTGTATTATGGCAATGTAAGTTGCCATAATACAGACATTAACTCGAGTATAAGTCGAGTGGGGGTTTTTCAGCACAAAAAACGTGCTGAAAAACTCGACTTATACTCAAGTATATACAGTATATAATTTATTTTTTTTACACTTTTTAATTTTTATTTTATTTTATTTCCAGCCAGTCATTACAGGCAGTCCCCCTGCTGGCAATACAGCAGCCAGCTATCCCGGCCATGTTGTGAGGACCTCGCAAGGACCTCACTCTCACATGGCCCGGGGGGGCTGCAGAACGGAGGATCCACCGCGGGGGGCTCCCTAGGAGTCCCCCCCAACCGCGATCGCCGGCGTGGGATAGCGGCGACCGGGTAAGTAAGAAAAAACTGGAGGGCGTACTATTACGCCCGGCGGTGTTTAGAGCCGCCTAAAATAGGGCGTAATAGTATGCCCTCCGGTCTTAAGGGGTTAAAAAACTCTCAAAAGGTCTCAATTGTGTGTGTGTGTGTGTGTGTGTATACATATATTTATATATCCCTATGTCTATGGTATATGTTTCCACATTACCATGACTTTACCCATAGCACATCACCCTCACATTGCAGCCATGTTTCAACTTTGGACACACACATACACATGTGCACGCATACAGTCTTGCGAAAAAGAAAATACACACTCTTTGAATTTTATGGTTTTACATATTGGGATGTAATAACATCATCTGTTCCTTAACAGGTCTCAAAATTAGATAAATACAATCTCAGATGAGCAACACATGACATATAACACCGTGTCATGATTACTTAACAAAAATAACGCCAAAATGGAGAAGCCAGGTGTTAAAGAAACAAGCACACTTTATAATCAAATAGCTTATAGAACCCCCTATCACTGGAATAACTTGAAGTAATTGTTTTCTGTATGTCTTCAGTCTCACATCATTGTGGAATCATTTTGGCCAACTCTATTTTTACAACATTGATTCAGTTTGTACATGTTTTTGTGGCATTTGCTTATGCACAGCTCTTTTAAGGTTCCACCACAACATTTCAATCCGATTGAGCTCTTGATTTTGACTTGGCCATTGCAAGACCTTCATTCCTTACTTTTTTTATTCATTTTGTAGACTTAATGGTTTTGCTTGGGATTGTTGTCCTGTTGCATGACCCAATTTCAGCCAAGATTGAGTTGTCAGACAGATGGTCTCACATTTGACTCCAGAATATTTTGGTACGCAGAGGAGTTCATGGTCGATTCAATGACTGCAAGGTTCCCAGGTCCTGTGGCTGCAAACCAAGCCCAACTCATCACCCCTTCACCACTGTGCTTGACAGTTGGTATGAGGTGTTTGCGCTGATATGCTGTTTGTTTTTTTCCCAAAAGTGGTGCTGCGCATTATGGCCAAACATTGCCATTTGGTCTCCTCTGTCCAAAGGACATTGTTCTAGAAGTCTAGTGGCTTGTTTAGATGCAACTTTGCAAACCAAAGCCGTGCTGTCATCTTCTTTTTAGAGAGAAGCTTTCTCCTGGCAACCCTTCCAAACAAACCATACTTGTTTAGTCTTTTCTAATTGTTCTGTGATGAATTTTAACATGCTAATTAAGGCCTATGGATTCTGAGATTTTTTACAATTTCTCTGAGCATTGCACAGTTTGACCTTGGGGTGAATTTGCTGGCATGTCCACTCCAGGGAAGATTGTTAACTGTATTAAATTTTCTCCACTTCAGAAAAAAACCTTCTCACTGTAGAATGATGGACATTACATTGTTTGGAAATAACTATATAACCCTTCCCAGTATGATAGACAGCAACAATTCCTTCTGTAAGAGAATTTCTGATATCTTTCCTCCTTTGCATTACATTAACACACCTAAATGATCCAGACCAGCAATTTGTTAAAACTTGAGCTTTTATAGAGGTGGTCACACTTGCTGATTATCAATTAATCAAGAGCATCTGATTAGCACCACCAGTGAGTGAGTTTGACAGGGTGACTGCAACATAGTGAGTGTGACCTCACAATGTCTGTATGTTAGGCATGGTGACTGTGTGTGTGGGGTGAAGTGACAGGGCGAATATATGTGTGGGGGGATTGGAGGTGGTGATGTGATAGGGTGACTGTATGTGTGAATGCAGGGGTGATGTGACTGGGTGTCTGTATGAGTGTGGGGGGTGATGTGTCTGTGGTGAAGTAGATTGTGTGTGAGGGGTTGAATTCTCCTATTCAAATTCCCCACATATTACTGCTCATTTTTTTTAGTTTGATTTAATCCTACTTAATTTTTTTACATGAAGGGGGATCTAATCTTTATTCCCTGGTGATCTTGTGGCTTCAGTTTCCCTGGTGGGCTGCTAGCGGAATCTGTCCTCTGCTTGAGAGCAGACCCCTTGTGATGGCTCCTTTCGGTGTGCAGGGAAATTTCTATATCTCTCTACTGGCCCATGCTGTGTGGGTGGGGTTGTGGGGGAGCTTAGCAGGGCTTGGGCTTGAAAGGTAGCGGTGGCTCTGCTATCAGCAAAGGCATTGCTATCATTGCAAACGTAATATGTTTGCAATGAACACATTTAATTTGCAATGATTCTAATAGACTATATATGATTGTGGGGTATGGGCGCAGACGCTGGAAATCGTGTATACACGATTGCTGACGTGAAGTGGTTGACTACATTAACTATGCAATTTTATAATTGTACATGAAAACAAGCCCTATACTTCTAACAAAAATGCAAAATGCCACATTCACAACAGCTTTTCTGTAATTGTTTATTTTTAAAGAGTGTGTGATTTTATAAGAAATATGTGTGTGTGTGTGTGTGTATATGTGTGTATATATATATATATATATATATATATATATATATATATATAATGTTTCTTAAAACAAGAAAAACATATTTTTTAAGGTGAGGAATATTAACTTTTTCTAGAGTCACAATGAAACCTTTTGTACACAAGACATCACATTGTTTTGTCAGGAGATTTATAACACTATTGTTTAAGAATTCTGCATTATCTTGGCAAAACTAAACCTTGACACAGAGGCCAAGCAGTATATCTAGGTGTAGACATTTATAAATTACAAATGAAGAATTATACTAGAACACCCACAGGAGTGATATAAGCCACCACAACTTTAATCTGCTAGAGTCACCGCTGAAGGAAATTAGGTTGTGTGTGATTTATCTTTGTGCCCATTTTCTGAACAGTTCTAAAAGGCCAACTTGCATCATATATCTGAATACATCTTTATGGTGTAAGTTAACGCATCTTTTCAATTTGGCAATGTTTATTGATGTTCAAGTTACAGCGTGCTCACGTCCTATCTGGACTCATCAATTATTGGCATAGTATCACATTCAAAATCAGATTACAAAGTCAGAATGCACAGTTAAGATACAGAATCAGATACAGAATACAGACCAAAAGTACATAGGCATTCACCGTAATGGTACAGTCGGGGTATGTCTGGGTGCCAATAGTCATGTAATACTAGATTAAGCCCCTGATGCCCCTGGTTATATTGTGACATATTAGTTTGGACGTGTAAGCTGTTGGGACACGGGTAAATGCTGTGCTTGTCGTATCTTCTGCTGCTCGAGAGCTTCAACCCTATGTGGAGAAGTAGCTCCCATATGTATTCGCATATCTATGTATGGTCTTTTGAACTGGATCCTATGTGTTGTCATTCAATCTATTGTTTTATTTAGTCTTTGCGATGCTCTTGCGGTAGAGATTATCCTCCCTAGATGTCCCTCACATCAAATTTTCACTAGGGTAATAAAGAGAAAAAAAACAAAGGAAGTAGAAAGAACTATGTACAAAGTGGGTAGGGAATTAACTGTTGTCTTGCACTGGGTATGGGATACTGTTTCTTCTTGCAGAGCTTAGTAGTTAACGCATCTTAAAACTAAGTTTCTTTTGGAAGGAGCCATTGTTTTTTGTAGATGACAATTTATATTTTGGTGTGCGTAGAGCAGGATTAACCATAAGGTTACCTTGGGCAGCTGCCTAGAGACCCCATTCATCATCCCTTTATGAAGGGTCTGATTTCCCAAAAGAAATGAATTGGTCGCCATTGGGTGTTGTGGGCAGTATCATAGGTTAAAAGAAAATAAGGGGAAAGAGGAGGAGATATTATTAATAGTAACTGTAGATTTAGAATCTCTAGACATAATTCCTAGCTCTCTGCTTTCTGTTTGATGATAAGCCTAGGCTGTAGCTCCCTGGTCTCCCAGCTATGAATCATATAGCATCCTTTAATATATAATGAAGATGCATTGCTAAGCCCAGGATTTTATAACAGCTATATAATAGCTTTCTGTGCACTTCTACTGCAACAATAATGACATTAAACTGGACTGAACTCTCCTAGAGGCTTTGCAGAGTGAGGCTAAATGTAAGGAAATATAGGAGAAAATAAAACCTGAACGTACAACTATTGTAGATTGATCCTATTAAGTGACCGCACAGAATTTAACCTCTGTCACTAAATGCAGGAGAGGCGGCAATGCTATAATTAGAATGGTGTTCTGTGTTAAAAAGGACATATCCTGTTCCTGAACTAAATTGGTCTGAAACCCTTTTTATTTTATTTTTTAGTTTCCTGTTTTTGAAATCCAAAGCAATGTGACCGTTTTTCCATTCCTTCAATTGGTTCTACGTCGCTTTCTGAATTGAATAGGTGCCAAAATGCTTTTATCGTTTACTAGAAAATTAAAATTTTCATCCTTACATTTTAATGGCAAAGCATAATCTAAATATTATACAGGGAAGAGAGATGCAGAATGCATGTCAATTTACTGTAAATGTGAGCTGCTCTTATATCTATAATGGATCTTACTTTCAAAATAGAGACTTTAAGTTTCTAAACTATATAAATTTATGTAAGGAAAACTTCATGTCAAACAAGTCAATTGTTTTTTGACTGCCTAATGAAAATTTTAGCTTTGAGTGCTCTACTGGATATAGATTATTTCAATCTAAGGTATGACTTTAACATTCTGCAGAACATAACTTGTTCATATATTCCAAAACCTGCTGATTTCTATAGTTTACATTCATAGGAATGGCTACATTTGCCAGCTGAGGATAGTGGAAGTTGTTAATGGGACACTCCAGAGCGCACTGACATTTTCTCACACTTTGAAATAGCTGACTTAGTGTGGGAAAGCCTTGGTGGAGAAGAGATGGTGGACATACTAATAATTGTCAGGGGGTGGACAATGGTATATCCACCCCTCTTATTTAACTAACTAAAGTCGCCAGCCAGGCTGTTAATATATATTAATATTACGGGCCACAATTGTTGCCCATGAGTGGGGGCTATTGGTGTAATAGTAGTTCTTTCTCACTGATTATTATTAGGGTCCCCATCCCCTCAATATATTTTATGACATATCCCCACCCACGTGCCATAATTTGGGACAGGTGGATGGACAGTAATCTATCTACCTCCTAAAACTTATTTAAAAGTCTCCCACCCAGTACCTGGGTGGGAGCACGGGGAGATGGAGGGCTAACATGGTTCATATGCCCCAATCCCCATTTATCACATAGTTAACCTTGCTCCACCAAGGGTTTTAACTATTTGCTGGCTGGCTGCTAGTGTTGCCAGCAAGACAAATAGTACTTCAAATTTGCAAACATACACTCTACCGGATGCATTGGGCCCTGAATTTTATTAAAGGACCACTCTAGGCACCCAGACCACTTCAGCTTAATGAAGTGGTCTGGGTGCCAGGTCCTTCTAGGGTTAACCCATTTTTTAATAAACATAGCAGTTTCAGAGAAACTGCTATGTTTATGAATGGGTTAAGCC
>CAKOES020000613.1:0-22081 GCA_933207985.1 Pelobates cultripes
CCAATATGCCCATAGACTGTTTTTAAAGGGCCATACACCACAGGGCCATAGTCATGAGGCAGGAGGCTGGCAATCCGGCTTCTCCATAAGCCAGGGAAACGGGGCAATTTGTCACATGAAAACCCAGTGACAAAAGGCATTTTGTCACAGTTATTGTCAATCTATACTTTATATTTTGTGATATTTTTAGTTGGGTTTTTTTGCTGATAAATTGAAGTTATTAGCTGCTAATTTGGCTAGCTCCATCATAGTTGATGTAAGCACCTTTCTTAAAAAAAATACTATCTACATAGAGCTCTTATAGAGACACTAAGGTCACCAAGACCACTTAATCCTAAAAAGGAAGGAACACATGAGTCTAGCCAGATGGTTAGAAAACTGCAGACCTATATCTGTTACAGCAGGTTTACATTAATGTTGACAATAAGTAATAGCTATGTTACATTTAGACCACTCTACAGTGGTAAATGGAAAAACTGGTGAGACCACACTTGCAGTATTGTTCGCAGTACTGGAGACCGTATCTCCAGAAGGATATTGATACTTTGGAGAGAGTTCAGAGAAGGTCTACTAAACTAGTTCATAAATTGCAGGATAAAACTTACCAGGAAAGGTTAAAGGATGTTAACATAATAGGCATATGATAGAAACATTTAAATATATAAAGGGAATCAACACAGTAAAGGAGAAGACTATATTTAAAAGGAAAAAAACTACCACAACATAAGGACAGAGTCTTAAATTAGAGGGGCAAAGGTTGAAAAATAATATCAAGAAGTATTACTTTACTGAAAGGGTAGTGGATGTATGGAATAGCCTTTCAGCTGAAGTGGTAGAGGTTAACACAGTAAAGAAGCTATAATATAAGGCCAGGGACTAATGAAAGTATTTAGAAAATTGGGCAGACTAGATAGGTCGATTGGTTCTTATCTGCCGTCACATTCTATGTTTCTATGATGGACAAGCAATTGATAATTACATCTCTCTTGCAGTTGATGGCAGTATGGCAACTCTTGCTTGCTGAAAGAGTGTTATTTGACAACACTATCAGAATTCCACATAAAAAGTCAAGCACATATAGCATTTCCATTCAGTTCTTGAAGCAACACAAGACATTTGTGGGGTCTTCGCATTTTTTTAAAAAATTTTTAAGACTCCCCAAGGTAACACGTCTGCTTGTGTAGAGATAGCTGTTGAAGCAGCAGATGTGAAGACATATTTACCTTGGGCTATCCCTACTGTGTGCTGCCAACATCTTGCTGCCATGAGCTGTCGTCAGTCTGTTGAGGATCATTAATACATAATTTCATGCATGATGGGAGAAACTCCACCTTTTTGCAAAGATTCCCTAAGATTCTTAATTACCTGAGACAAAGTAGTCTCTATTTTGCCTTATGTAGATCTTTGGATTACTTTGAAAAGATATTCAAATAAATAATTTCAAAGAAATTCCAACACATTCAAAAAAATAGCTTTTCATAAAGATTTTATCTTTCCATGCTCTGTAAAACATCTTTTTACATTAGTCAAATTGTAGAAACAGTTGGCATTTTCTTACAAACAAAATCTTTGACCATAGTGCATCTTTAAAATGATATATTATTTTGTGCCAGCACAGTATTGTACAACATGAATCAATATTTCTCACAACTCACAGTTTCTGTAAAATAATGGGAACAGCCTAGACATTTATGTCTTCTGAAGCATTTCCACTCATTTATCTCAGCTCTTGGGGTCATAACTGCTTTAGACGTACAATTAACATGTTAATAACATTACATGTGATTTGTAAGGATGTTAAAATGTGTTTCGGCATGGTCAGGAAGTGCATTACTGTATTAAAAAGCTATATTAAGAGAATTATTAACCTAAAGGATGCTGATTTAAAAAAATATATCAATATAATGAGTCACTGGCTCGTAGCATGAACAAGTGTTTGATGAAGAGACTGAATAATATGTAAATATGTTGTCTAAGCAGATTTAGTTACATTGCGAAAACAGCTGACATTTCCCATCTCTAGAAGAAGAAAAATAAATAAAAAAATTGTGAAGATAATTATGGAGAGTATTTAAAGGATCCATGAAAAAGCTTGAGGATATGGTTTGAACACATAAATGTGCAGATGTATCCAGACCGCTGTTGCATTCTTTTTTTTTTTTTTTAAATGAGAAATATTTATATTTAGAAGTATGTATTTAGTTACTTAATTACTGAAATCAGGGCTTAAAATTTCCACTCCCCTCTAACTATTGGCAAGTGAAAATGCCATCCTGGTGAGTAGAAAGGGACTCCTGGGGAACGTGCTAGGTCTTCCAGTGGCAAGTAACTTTCAAGGCCTTGCTCGTAGCACAGAACGTCAAATTTTAAGCCCTGCTAAAATGATTGGTCAAATAGGGAGTTGAAAATTCATAGGAGGAAAATTCCATAGAAGTTCCCAAAAAAATAAATGGAGTGCTATTTAAATAGTATTGCTGGTCCCCCAAGAAATCTTAACTTTTCATTGTCAAATGTTACTGCAAATATTTTTAGGTGCTGTGAGTTCAGTTTCATATCTTGATAAGCTATTAGGAAAATACTGAATTTTTTAAGAACTTCCAGTTTGGAATGTGATAAATATACTCCTGTTATACTTGAAGTGCAAACGACTGACCCTCGGCTGTAGTATCCCAACTCTGGTTCCATATTAATTAAAACTATAAAAACCATTGGAGGTAGTAGGTAGCTATACTGATGCAGCTGGGCTACTGTCAATACAATACATAGGTGATACAGCTGCTATTGCATTGGTATTCTGGACCATCACACATTGGTACATGCTGGTCAAGGGCCCTGAACTTCAAGAAGGAAGGGTAGAAAAAGGAAGTGGCCAGGTAAACCGCTCTAGATTCACCCTGTTTGGAAAGAAGGAAGCAAAGGTACTATCAAAGTTAACTTTTTTTTTTAAGAAATCACAAATTATTGTATTAATTATAATCAAAGTTCAATAACCTAAAAATATTTACAGCAACATTTAACAATAAAAAGTTAAGATTCTTGGGAAACCAGCAATACCATTTAAATTGCACTGTATTGACTTTTTTGTGGTTTTCTTTGGAATTTTTCTGTAGCAATTATGTCCCGCAGCTTGGAAAGGTTGGGTAACTGATCTAATCTAGCAAAGTGTAGAATGGCATAAATCAAGCAAAAATTCAAGTTCATCAAGTCATCTATGCTTTGACTATGGCTACTCTGGCCTTAAACATTCGCTTTTAAATTTCACTTTAGTGAATAAACCCTGTAGGTAGTAAAATTAAATGTAAACGATACGTGATGTTCCTAAGGGAATTCTCATTAGACTTGTGTACGAGATTTTTAAGTTCTCATGGACAACATTTTCCAAATTGAAATCAGCACTGTTCCAACTAAATCCTATTACACCTCCCCGGCTGTCAGACAGTTGAGAGACATTTCTTCCTTTTAGTTTAGCTAATGGAGCTGATCCCAAGACGCTGGCACTTGCCAAAAACGCCTGCTTTTAAAAGATGTTTTGATGAGCTGCGATAGCTTACTAAGAAGTCTGCAGTTGGATAGTCATGTGTGTGACAGGTCCGCAAGGCCAATGACAAGCCTTTGATTGGACATTCCCCCCAACATAAGAGACATCCCTCCACCGCACAGACTAAGTTTTCATATACAAACACATTCAAAAGGAATTATATGCATATTTTTTTGTGGGGTATATCTACTTAACTTAATTTTTTTCTCAATTGAAGTGTTCCTTTAAGAACTACCATAATTAATTTACTACCAAGTATAATCCATTAACAAATCTTCGATTTCATAAGAGTTTGATGTTGTTTAAAAACAAAAAAACAACAAACAAAAAGGACAGATATATTGTACCTTCGAGATACAGAGTCATAAATTCTCTTGACTGTCACTACCTCTTTTCAATCTTTCTAACTTCATCAATGACGTTAAATTTAAATTGTGACAGGTTATGCCTGGCCTCCATCAAATCTGCTGGAACTTGTAGATCCAATTTTTTTCTTCTAATATTTGCTAGATGAGTTCACTAAAATGAGAATTTAAAGTTTAAGGCCAAAGTAGACGAAATGAACAAATAACAGAGTTAGAACATTTTTTTTTTTGTTTAACTATTTTGACCTTAAATTTGAAATTCTTACTTTATTGAATAATCCTTTTAATCTTAGTTCTAAAAAGCAACCTTTGATGTTTTCAACAATACATAACATAGGCAACACTGACCTTAGCAATGCAGTGTTGTGCTCAACAATACTAAGACTAACTAATTGTTGTGAGAGACAATCACAGTGATCACATTGCTTTTTATTTTATTATATTATTTATAGAGCACTAGCAGATTTTGTAGTGCTGTACAATGAGTGGACTAACAGACACGTAATTGTAACTAGACAAGTTGGACGCACAGGAACATAGGGGATGGGGGCTTACATGCTAGCGGGAGTGGGGAAAGTGACACAAAGGGTAAAAGTAAGGGTATCAAAGTAGGTTGCTAGAAAAGTATTCACTGAGGAATTAGTAGGTTATTTTTCACAGCTGCAGAAAATGAGTTAGGGTGTGGGGATGAAAAACTGTTGACATTTTAATTGATACTGAAAAAGGGAGCTTTAAATGATTTTTTGAAGGAGTGGAGACTGAGTGATAGTCTAAAGGAGAAGGGAAGGGAGTTCCACAGAAAAGGTGCAGTCCTGAAGAAGTCTTGAAGGCGAGCATCAGAGATGGGAGTATGGACAGACGATAGACGTAAATAGCTGCGACATATCATGACTGGGATTTGCTCCCAAGGTGATCAAGTTACCTAGGAGCCAATATGACAATATTGATAGGCTTCCCCACTGCTGGGCAGCCAGCAATAACCTACTGCGAGATGATCAAGGCATGCATTGCTGCAATAGGACACTGCTTGTCACGGAGCTCTTTCTAGAAAGCCTCATAGTGGAGACTTCCAGTAACAGCAGAGTACTTATGATGACTGTGGCATGCTCTAGTTTAAATAGTAAATGTGGTTTCTAGGCTTCGGGGCCTCCACATGGCTCATTCTATGATACCTCACTAGTAAGGATAGTAACAAGACCAGCGAAAACTATAATATTTTTGTTGGCTGCTGTAGAGGATACATCAGCCATCGCAAGGTACCCAAGTGAAGGTGACTCAATAGCAGTTAAAATATAATATTAGTTTTTTTACAGCTGTATGAGCTACATGACCATTGATAGAAGATGCTGAATGAACATATTTCTTACTTAAAAAAATAAAATAAATTAAAAAAAATATTGTCATGGAGCTATTTCATGTTTTATAATCACAAAATATAAACTGTTGCTATGTCAGTCAGTACTGTCTAAGGGTTACTCAAACCACTATGACCACTTATGCTTTTAGAAGTGGTCATGGTGGGGCGTGGCCTAGCTGTTCATGGAGACGGTCGCACACTAGCCGAGCTCCAAGGCCTGAACCGCCATAATTTGCTAGTTACCCTGCAATAGTCGCAATGGTGCGGACCAAGAAGCACACTAGTGTTGGGGGCACACTGTCGGGCTTCCCGAGACGCTGCATGGGCACCCTCGATGATTATATCAGCACCCCGGTGGGACTCCGTGGCAGCGCGCCGTCAGACAATATGGCGGCTGTGTCCCCCAGCGCAACCAGCGGAGGTGACTATGCCAGACTACTGCTCGGACGATGCGCTCCACTCCATCAGGGCAGAACTCTCCCGAATCGGGAGCAACATGCTCACTAAAGCGGACACCGGGGCCCTAGTGCGGGAAATACGGGAGGAGGTCTGGGAGGACCTACTGAGCCTCCGCACAGATCTCACAGCCCTGGAAGCGAGAATGGACTCAGTGGAGGCGGAGGCGCGAATCTGCTGCCAGCAACATCGGGCGGCAGAGACGGCGGCTACCTGGCAAGGGAACATGCTGCTGACACTAAGGCGCCAGGTGGAGGACCTAGAGAACCGCAGCAGGAGGCACAATATTCGAATCCGAGGCCTCCCAGAGCCAGACACAGAACCCCTGGCAGTCTCCCTGTTGCAACTTTTCCGCCAGATCCTGGGCCCGGACGCACCGCCCGACATCCGCCTCGACCGGGCCCACCGAGCACTGGGGCAGGCCAGACCGGACGGCAGACCCAGGGACGTGGTGTGCTGCTTCCATTCCTTCCCGCTAAAGGAGCAGGTCATGACAGCGGCCCGGAAAATGCTGACCATCAAATTTCAAGGAGCGGACCTGGCACTCTTCCAAGACCACTAAGGCCTCACGCTGGACGCCAGAAGGGTGCTGCGGCCCATCACCACTGCTCTTCGTGATAAGGGGATACCCTATAAATGGGGGTTCCCCTTCAGCCTCCAGGCACGGCAGGGCTCCACCTGGCACACTCTCAGGATGCCTGATGACGCCCCGAGATTCCTCTGGGCGCTCCACCTTCCACCCACGAGAATCTGCAACTGGCTCCTGGAGGAGCCCACGGGTCCCAGAAGGGGAGAGGACGCGGGCCTGCAGCCCTCCACCACCAGCCTGAGCCGGATGTCTCCGCCGCGACGCTGGGGAGGACCAGCGGGAGCAGAGGAGTGAGACTCCCAATATCCCGGGGACTGGGGAACCCTGCGACCTCACCGTATGTACTGTTACTGTATGTACTGTGCCCGCTTCAACTTGGCCGCCGGGTCTCCTGGACACTGGGGGGCGGGCGGACCGGGGGCCCACCGTTGGAGTCTCGGGTGGGGCCTCCCCCCCCCCGTGGGGCTAGGGATTGGGGGGTGGGGCCTGCTACGGGCTTGTGCCCCATGGGGGGGGTTCAGTGACTTTTGGGGGGGGGGTCCTGGTGCTTGGGTGAGGGGGGTGTCCCGGTGCTTGGGTGGGGCGGGGGTGTTGTGGCGGGTGGGGGGTTCCCCAGCATTGTGTCCCTAGGGCCGGGGGGCCCCCCGACAATGGGGGCATGAGACTCTGGCAGACCTAACAACTGTTGGGGGTGGTTGGGGTGGTGGGTGCCTGTTACTCTCATAGGGATGTCCAACGCAGGGGGTTAGCACGCCACGTACCCGCCCTGCGCCCCCCCCCTCCGAGATACCGCCAGGCTAGCCTTTGACGGAGGGGGGCCGGCCCCTTGGGAGCACAGAGGTGAGAAGAATCGCAGGGACCACCCGGGACACAGAGACCTACCCCTCCCAGAGCCTAAACCATTCGACACCACCACCCGCACCTAGATAGACTGACTGAAAGGGTAGGACACATCATTGCAGGGCGGTGACGGCCATTGGACACCTAGCACCACACACGACAGACAATACCTTGACCACAGTGCGACAGCACCTGGACAGTGGTCACGCTCTACTAACAGACGCACACCTATATAGGTAGGCGAGACCTAGGGACACCCGACTTCCGTTGGACTCGTATCCCTTGGGCACACCCAGTGCATTGAGTTATACACGACACCTCACGTGGGGATGGGGACAGTGGGGTGGCTGGGACTGGGACCCGTGGGGCGACCCCTCGCAGCGTTTCCCCGGGCTCCGCGGGGGTTTGACCCCCGGCTGGTACCCTCTTTCTGTTCCGACGCCCCCCCTTTTTTTTCTCTCTCTTTCCCTCTCTCTCTCCTGGGCTCTCCTCCCCCTAACACGAGCAGAACATGGCCGGTAACTTCCAACCAGCAGAACTCCGCCTATGGTCCAATAACGTCAGAGGCCTGAACGTGCCGGAGCGGCGCTCTCATCTCCTGCGCACCCTATGGACGGCACGCGCGTCTATTGCATTTATTCAGGAGACGCACTTCCAATGGCGTAATGCACCGGCGCTTCGGGACTCCCGCTTCCCCACTGGGTACTTCGCCAACCACCCACATGCCAAGAAGGCCGGGGTGGCAGTCCTCATTGCCCGCACAGTACCCTTCCTGAGCCACGCAGCACTAGCAGACCCAGGAGGCCGTTAAATTTTCGTGAAAGGCACGATCGCCGGACACACTGCACCCTGGCGTGTGTTTATGCACCCAATACGGTGCAACATACATTTCTGACAGGCACGCTACACACCTTGGAACGCTTTAGGGAGGGCCTACTGATCCTTGCAGGGGATCTTAACCTACCATTAGATCCACGCCTTGACACATCCCTAGGAACCAGCTCATTACCAACCTCCTACCAATGTAAAGCTCTTACGGCTCTCCGCAATTCAGGGCTGGCAGACTCGTGGCGGGTGGCTCACCCAACAGAAAGGGATTACTCATACTACTCCACAATACACAACCGCTACAGCAGATTAGACTATATCTTCCTCCCCTTCGAATACCTCACGCTCCTGCAATCCAGCGAGATCAGAACGGCCACCTGGTCAGACCACGCGCCGGTCCTGACCAGCATCGCCTCCCCGTTATACAAACCGAAGGAACTACAGTGGAGGCTCAACGAGCAAGTTCTGGAGGAGCCGGGAGCGTCCATGGAGATGAGGGAAGCGCTGCAACGGTACTTTGAGGAGAACTCCACCCCAGAAGTGGAACCTCTGACAGTATGGGAGGCTCACAAATGCATGGTCCGAGGTCACCTCATACGCTTCAACGGCTACAACGAGAACGGAGACTCTCCCATATCGCTAAAATTTGCGACCGGACAGGCAAGCTTACCCAAATGCCCGACGGAATTGCGGAGGCCTTCCACCAATATTACACAGACCTATAATATACCCACGGCACAGGAGGCAGCTGCACAAACTAGGCGTGAGACTAAAATCGCGTCCTAACTGGAACAATATGTGACCCGAACTCTCACAGAAGAACAGAGGACTATGTTCGAAGAGCCCCTCACCCTGGAGGAACTCAAACTGGCTTTTAAGATCGCCAAAGCACATAAGGCACCCGGTCCAGACGGCTTCCCAGCAGCATATTATAAAAAATTCCAAGACGTCCTGCTACCACACCTCCTACGTGGCCTTAACCATCTATTTGATGGCGGCCACTTACCAAGAGACACGCTGGCGGCCACCATTTCTCTTATTCCAAAGGAGGGAAAGGATTTAATGATCTGTTCCAGCTACAGACCGATTTCCTTACTTAATGCAGACTTGAAATTGTTTACCAAAGTGCTGGCCGCGAGCGTCAGGCGTGCACTGCCGGACCTGGTACATCCAGACCAGGTGGGATCCGTCCCTGGCAGGGAAGCACGCGACAATACTATTAGGGCCCTTAACGTGATCCACTTAGCGGGGAGCGGCCGGCGGGGGATGCTTCTCCTCTCGACCGACGCTGAGAAGGAGTTCGACCGGGTGGACTGGCGGTTCATGCTGACGACGGTGCGGCAATGGATGGACCGAGTAGAGGTATATAACATGGAATCCCTTACGGCATCGTTACACGGCACAGGAGACAAATGTGCCATCACTTGGCTTCCCTGGTGTACCTTTATCGCCCAAAGGCGGAATACAGCAGCCGGAGAATGACGCAGCCTGGAGGGGAACTAGGGAAGAATTTTTATTTTATTTCTCTTCTCTCCCCCTCTCAACCCCCTCCCCACCCCATTTTGTCCACCTCCTTCTTCCTCTGGTCGGGGGGCGGCACACCCTGCGGGGGCGCGGAGGCCCGCAGCCCCAATAGGCGTACATATGGGGACCACAACAGGTGTGGGGAACACCAGCAGGGGACAACCGAAAGATATAGTCCACCGAGGACAGACCTTTAGTCCAGGATTCAAGACCAGGGCAAGGGCCACCACAGCAAGACCTGGACTCAAAATGATGCACTAAGCCATGACTGACAGATGGGACGGCCAGTCACAATTAGCCAGGTAACCGGACTAGCCTGGACAGACACATAGCCCATAGTAAACCGAAACACGAGGCAAATCCACATGCGGCCCTCACCCATCATGTTCACATTTCCGATAGTTCCCCATGCCCACAATAGGTAACGATAATTAAGCACCCCGCAACCCATGGTACCTATGTTGCCAAAACTGATGACGCCCCGATGGCCTCACCCGCACCCCTGACTCACCTCCTGACGCCCAATATCCTAGTTACGCACTTAGCCCAAGTCAGTCCCTGACTTCTATGCACCTAACCACCACAAACGATGATAACCAAGAAGCCGGCTAGTAGTTCAGCAGAAATATCCATTGAGAACTGTACCTTGTTACATGTTATAGTTGGTTCTTACTTATTAGTTCAACATGTTCTTCATAAACCGAGGCCTGCGGTAAATGTAGGAAGATATATATTACATAGGGCCCTACTTAATATATGTGCAACCCGCTTTTCCCCTTTTCTTATTCTGTACCCCAGAATCTCAATAAAAAAGTGATTGACAAAAAAAAAGAAGTGGTCATGGGGGTCGGAGTATGGATATGCAGTGTTCCTGCTTGAAGCACTGCACATACTGAGATATTGTGTGCCGGGTGCTAATTTTATCACATGACAGACGGCTTCATATTTTGCATTACTCTCTTTACTGTAAAATCCAGCAGCACAGATCAGACAGAAACAACCAATCAGAAACAAGTATCCAACTATATAAAGGACTCTGCCAGCCTGATCACTTCCTCTTTCTTTGCCGCTCCAGTATGCACAGGTCATAGTATTTTGTCTAGTGATTCTATTCATTGTTATATGGCTGTTATAGCTTATGGATTTTAGTGTAATTTATACTGTATGAGAGGTTATATTGCTTCTTGGTTTCCTCCTCCTCCCTTCTCCTCACCCCTCTCTTAAACTACTACAGTCTTCTAAAACATATATATCCCCTATCTGTAGCCTGTCACCAGGGCCGGCGCGTCCATAAGGCGGCACAGGCGGCCGCCTTAGGGCGCACCGGCTCTGGGGGCGCAAAATTCCAGTGACCGGCAGGAGGGAAGTGCTCCCTCCTGCCAGGTCACCTCCTGGATCCCCGGCGCGGTGTGCGGCTGAACTGGATGCCGAGGGAGCTCTGATCTCTCTGGTCTGCTCCCTCGCAGGCTGCTGACTGATGACGTCATATTCCGGCTCCCGCGGCATCAGTCAGCAGCCTGCGAGGGAGCAGATCAGAGAGATCAGAGCTCCCTCGGCATCCAATTCAGCCGCACGCCTCCCAGCAGCCCCACTGGACCACCAATGAGAGACCCACGCCAGCTCTCCAGGTAGGGAGGCTGGGTGGGAAATTTTAATTTAATTTAGATGATTAATTACTGTTAGTGTGTGTGTGTGCATGTGAGTGAGTGTGTCTGTCAGTCAGTGTGTGTATGTGTGTCTGTCAGTGTGTGAGTGTGTCTGTCAGTGTGTGAGTGAGTGTGTCTGTATGTGTATGTGTGTCTGTCAGTGTGTGTCTGTCAGTGAGTGTCTGTCTGTCAGTCAGTGTGTGTGTATGTGTGTCTGTCAGTATGTGAGTGAGTGTGTCTGTCAGTGTGTGTGTGTGTGTGTGTGTCTGTGTGTCTGTCAGTGTGTGTGTGTATGTATGTGTGTGTGTGTGTATGTGTGTCTGTCAGTGTGTGTGTATGTATGTGTGTGTGTGTGTGTGTGTGTGTGTGTGTGTGTGGTTCTGTCAGTGTGTGTGTGTGTGAGTGAGTGTGTCTGTCAGTATGTGCGTGTGTGCATGTGAGTACATGTGTCTGTCAGTGTCTGTGAGTTTGTGTGTGTATGTGTTTGTCAATGAGTCTGTCAGTGTTTGTGTGTCTGTCAATGAATGAGTGTCAGATAAGTGAGTCTGGCTGTCAGAGATGTCTGTGTGTTTGTCATTGAGTGTGTGTGACTGTCAGTGTTTCTACACCCCTGACTGTAGCGTGGCCAAGCGGAGTGTACCGTGGTACAAGAACTTCTGTTTCCTGTACCTAGCAGGACTGACAGGAAAAGCTCACTGTACCGGGATTCGCTCCGCTCAGCCACGCTACAAGAAAGGTAGGAGGCACACCAGGAAGGGGAGGGGACCACTATGGGGGTGGGTGGTGCACCAAGGGACATGGAGAAGAGGGGAGAGATACCCTAAGGTACAGGAAAAGGAGGGAGGGGGGGAGAGGAACACTAAGCGACAGGGAACAGAGGGGGGAGGGGAGAGGAACACTAAGGGACAGGGAAAGGAGGGGGAAGGGAAAGGAACACTGAGGAACAGGGAAAGGAGGAGAGAAGGGAGAGGAACAGTAAGGGTCAGAGAAGGGAGGGGACCATTAAGGGACAGGGAGAGGGGCTGGATGTAAAAGAAACACACAGCGGGGCTTGAGAAGGAAAGAGACACACAAAGGAGCTGGGAAGAATAAAAGACACAAAGAGGAGAGATAGGAGACACAAAGGCAAAAATAGGAGATAAAATACACTAAAGGGAGTCAGATATTTAAAAGACGGGATAAGAAACACAAAAGGGAGGTTAAGAGGCACATGGGCGAATATGTTTTTGGGGGGGGGAGGAAAAATGCATCTTCGCCTATGTACCCAAAATTCTTTGCACCGGCCCTGCCTGTCACCTACCCCTCAGAGCTGTGTGATGCCGGTTTTTCCCTCTTATATCGAGCACGTTGTGGCCTGAAATCGGGTGCTGCGATTGAGCTCTCACTTACACGGTTCTGTACTTTGTCAGAGATGCCTACGTATTTTACTCATGGTCCGCGGCAAGCTTGCAACTGCAGGCCGCACAAACCATTGCGTGCTTGCGGCGGCCATCTTGAATCCCGCGATTACCGAGAGATTCACGGTGGCCATCTTCCAGATTGATATTATTGCGATCTGGACACTGGGATTAATTACCTACTGCACCCTCCTTCTGGGAATCTCCTGCAAGTGCTCCTCATACTTATCAGGTATCTGTTTATGGACAAGAACTGTCATTTATGCTGCAATGCTTCATATGCCTGTCTGTATTACTGTGTGACATGCCAGTTGCTCGGATACAATCTAATTACACTTTACGGAACCAAAGTGTATTATACAACTACTTTGCCAAAATAATAAGTTGCCATGTGTGGGTGTCCTCTGTTTACATGGCACGCCAACTGGGGTGAGCCCCCAGTTTCCTACGGGCTATACTCTGCACTAGCAGACATTACAGGGTAAGCCCCCTATTATGGTACCCATATAGCCAGATTCGGCAAACGATGTCTATGTATACATGGCTTGTTGTTAACCACGGAGGTACAACTCTGATGTACAACTGGGGTGAACCCCGTTTTATACACATCACCTGGCAACTCTAAGAGGGTACAACCCTATCTAAAATTGCGAGACTTCCACGTCTCTCAGATCACTCAAGGGAGACGCCCTTTCGTACATTAGAGGGTGAGCCCCTCTCATATTGGCACTGACATTTTGGAATTGTCTGAGTTATACTCAGCATTGACCAATATCTGGGCGAACCATGGTTGTACCAGGAGCCTGGCACCCTGTTGGATATTTTATGTAAGGGGACCATACCCTGACTGTCACTATTCCCCAATGGGATTAGTTGCCCAAGATGAGTGAGACACCCCCACCAACGCAAGAGCTCCAGGCATTTATTAATGCTGCTGTAGAGGCATCGGTGGAAAAGGCCCTACCACATACACCAGAGACAGGGTCACAGGACACAGAATCCGGATACCTCCAGAAAGATGGCGGGTCCCAAACACCTCTGGAAAGGGGCGTCTGCCCCGGCAACCAGAGTTAAAGGCAAAGCTCCGGTCAAGCGCTCTAAAAGACCGGAACCTCCCCCCAGTCCACTCCTCGGACAAAGGCTCCTACCCATCACCATCAATGGCAGTGGTAGATGAATGGCAAGCAGAGAAATCCACCTCAGAAGAAGACAACTGGCAGGACTCCCGTTATGTAAAGTAAACATGTTGGGAGACGACTTTCGAAGGACTGATACACGACCGACCAAACTCATGGAAGAAGAAGGTGTCTTCTTGTCTCACTCAGGGCACTCAATTGGATCCCAACGACATACGGGAGTGAGCCCAATGCGCCATATGTATGTTGGGAAACGCTAACGCAGCGCTCTGCTCAGAAAGGCGGAAGTCAGCACTTCTGAGAATAGATTACAAGCTCTTAGACCTGGGCTCCAAGGAACTGTGTCCTTTGGCAAATGGACTGCTATTCAGGGAGCCATTTATTATGGAGTTGAAGAAACACGTTAATTTATTCACCACTTTGAACAAAGCACAAACTTTGCTCAAGCGGGTCTTCCATTCCACAGCCACAAGAGGTGTTTTTGGGAGGGCTGGTCGGCAACGGGGCCGAGCCACCATCAGTTTCTGGTTCAAGGGCTGCAGGTCCTATCCGCAGTCTTTATTATTCCCAACCTCCTAAACAAGACCCTTGTTCCATAGAGGCTCGGACAGAGCAAGAAGCACTAGAGAACGAGGCCAGGGTCGCTTCCCAACAGGTAATCCTTGCACGTTCTGCCACTATTACCACTGTTACTGCAGGCAGGTTGACCAGAACTAGGCGACCATCACTATGGGTGCATGGGTCTTGGAGACCATTCGAGGTTACACCATCAAATTTAATGTGCGTCCCATTCAGACTTCCCGCCCACCTCCACCACACACGTCACTGGAACACAGTCGTTTGGTGAATAAAGAAATACACTCCCCCTTCAACAAAGGGGCTGTCCAATTTGCTCCGGACAGTGGTGGATTTTTCAGCAACATCTTCCTGGTAAAGAAAAAGTTGGGAGATTATCAATCAGTCATCAACCTTCGTCAACTCAATGGCTATGTGGTCTACTGTCATTTCAAAATGGAAGGCCTTCACCTGCTTCAGGACCTTCTACAGGCCAATGACTGATTCACCCGACTAGACCTCAAGGACGCTTACCGATCGCGTCAGAGAGTCGACTGTTTCTACTGTTCGTTTGGAGACGACAGGATTGCCAATTCACGTGTCTGCCATTTGGCCTCAGTTCAGCTCCATGGTGCTTCACGAAGCTACTGAAGCCGGTTATGGCACACTTTCAGGCAAAGGGCATCCGTTGCTTATTTACCTGGATGAACTGCTGATCTTCTCTGACGCAGTGTCCAGACTGCACTCTCAGATGCACTTTGTCGTTCACTTTCTGGAGTCCATGGGCTTCGCGGTGCACATACAAAAGTCGTCACTCGTCCCGTCTCTAACTGTTCAATTTCTCAGTTTTGAGAGACTCCGTGAAATGCGTCCTGCGACTATCAACCTCCAAAATCACCTAAATTCAGAAGGTGCTCTGCAAGACTTTCATCCCACTACGTCTCCTCGCCTGCATAGTATCCAAGCGATCTTCCCAGGCCCCCTACATTACCGGGCCATGCAATGGTTGAAGGTGACTTATCTACGGGCAGGTCACTCATACAGTCATTGGATACCCCTGTCAGAGGAGGTGCGGTCAGAACTCTGCTGGTGGTTACTACACATGCAAGCCTGGAATGGCAAGGCGATATTTTGCCCCTCTCCGGGCTTCGTGGTAGAATCGGAAGCCAGCTTCTGGGGCTGGGGAGCTCACTGCTCAGACCACTCCACGGGGTAGCCCCTGGTTGGACGAGAAAATAGGATTACACATAAACTGCCTGGAATTGATAGCCGGATCATTGGCCATATGCAGTCTTGCCAAGGGGCTCTCCGACTGCTGCATACTACTTCGCATGGACAATATTTCGGCAGTGCAATATGTCAATTGCCTTGGCGGAGCCCAATCCCGAGCACTGACGGAAGCAACAAAGGACATCTATGAGTTCTGTCTCGCCCACAACATCATACTTTGGGCGGAATATCTGCCAGGGACTTCAAATCTCACAGCGGATTGGTTCTCACGCCACTGGTGGTTAGACGGCTCGATTTTCCTAAACCTGAAATCCCTTAGAGGACCACTAATGGTGGATCTATTTGCCTCCAGGACCAACCGTCAACTCCAAAGATCCTTCAGTTGGCTCCCGGATCCGGAATGTGAAGCAGTGGACGCATCCCTTCAACTTTGGCTGAATCAAGGGTCCTACGCCTTCCCGCCTTTTACTACACACGGCTACACAAAGTGTCCCTGCTACTCATCACTCACCTGTGACAGAGCCAACCGTGGTTTCTGGATCTTCTAGAACTCTCGTACGACCATCCCCCTTTACTGCCCTAGACGCCCCATCTTCTCTCAGGGCCCCGCGGGGAACCGCACGCTCTGATGGTGGAAGAAAGAATGGATCTAGTGGCTTGGACGATTTCCAGGGATCCTGGTCGGTCCACAGATTATCGTGAGAGAGTAAAGATCTTCTATGGTACTCCTGTCCCCTGCATAGGAGATGTTACATCTCCACCTGGAATGCTTGGTGTTTGGAGAGGGACTCCGATCGCTTTACAACACCTATACCGGTAATACTGAATTACCTATCTCATCTGTTCTCCATGGGGTGCTCTTACGATCTATCAACGTTGTGCACTCTGCAATCTCGGCGGCTCACGTTCCCCTCCAGGGCATCACAGTAGGGCAAGACCCCCTGACGTGTCGCCCTCTGACAGGTATTAAGTTGTCCAGGACCTAAACATACTCTGCTCTGGGATGTGGATTTAGTTCTACGTTTTCTACGGTAATGGCCGGACAATGCCAATTTATCCCTATGACAACTATCAGCTAAGCTGACGCTTTTGTTCTGTCTTATTTCCTTTCGTCGCGTCTCGGACGTCCGAGCTTTCAAAGTGGACTGTTTTTTTCTTCTCGCCGGACGGCGTCACCTTTTCTATTTTGCAACGTACTAATTCGGACTCTACTTCCGTCTCCTATCCGTTTTTCCGGAAGGCTCCATGACTATGTGTTGTGGACATTCTTTTGAAATACATAGTGGTTCTTCTTCGCTACGTGCTTATTCTTCAGGACAACTCCTGATTTCCTATTTCAAACCCCACAAACCGGTAACAACCATGAGTTTGGCTAGGTGGATTCACTGGTTGTTGTCCTTGCTTGGGGTAGAACCTTGTTTTGGTGCCCACTCGGTCCGAGGTGCGGCTGCGTCACAGGCATTCTCGGTGGGGGAGTCTCTCTCAGACATTATGAGATGTGCGGATTAGACACAGGAGCATACTTTCCGTTTTTGTTTTTTCTTTACTTCAGACAGTCTTTTTGCTTTTTACTTTTCTACATTTTCAGCGATAAAAAGGCAAAATATGAAGCCTCCTGTCATGTGATAAAATTGTAGATGATGCGAACGTAGTGTACCTATAATCTTAATTTTAGTAATGACAGGAGGCAAATATTTTCCCTCCCTGCTCTGCTTCCCACCCTGGGCCTTTATTTCTCACATTATTCTTGTTATGTATACTAGTTGTCACTTGTACTTTAGATATAGTTAAGCTACTACTACAGTTTAGTTAGGTAAATTGTTTGAGTTTTATGGATTTAAATTAAGTAATTATTTAATATTTATTTATGTCATCTGTCTGTAGTATGGTAGTTTCTTGAATGCGGACATCTTGTCACTTCAGATGCCTTTTTGCTTCTTTTTGTTTCCTTTCAGTGTGATCGACTCCTTCACAAGAATGGATCTATTCCAGTTGGGTTTCCGGTCACCTATTTTCGAATTTGGATGTTATGGTTTGTTCCATTATTCTTAAGGACTTGGTTGTGTTCTAGACTGTTATATACTGGTTCGCTACAAAGAAAGAGGAAGTGATCAGGCTGGCAGGGTCCTTTATAGAGTTGGATACTTGGTTCTGATTGGTTGTTTCCGTTTGACCTTTGCTGCTGGATTTTACAGTAAAGAGAGTTATGCAAAATATTTGCTTCCTGTCATTACTAAAAGTAAGATTATAGGTACACTACGTTAGCATAATCTATATTTACACCCCCTGCACACGTGACTGTGGCATCCTGTAACTTCATTCTGGACTGCTAAATGCCAACGCTGCGTATATTTTATGTCCATCATAAGCGTGCGCTGCACACTGGCAATTGAGAAATTGAGTTTCTCTTTTTCAGGAAGTTCCTGCTAGTGGAAGCGTTAATGTCCTCTCGCTTCTTGTCTGCAGCCTTTGTGTCTCCCACTCAGCTCCATTTTTTTTTTCTTCTCCCATCTCTTTCCCAATACAGTCAGATTTTGTCTTTATTAGAGGAGGGAAGGGGGGAGGGGGGGAGGGGTGTGAATATAATGAATATTTTTTATTGGATGTGGATTTCATACATCTGTATTTTTTCATGCTCTGTGTTCAAAAATACAATTTCTCACATTCATGACGGAGTATATTTTAATTTGATCAAATCAGTAGCATGTTTTAAAATATAATACAGCACATCACATTTTGATTTCTCTAGATAGTTCCACTTTACGTCGATGTGTTCCCTGTCAAATTTCATAAACAGATAATATTTAAGTTTCTGAACTGGAAACATTTATGTCCACCATGGATTAGCTGAAGAGATTTTTACTTAATGTAACTTTTCATACTCTTTTCATTTCTACGTCTTTTACAAATTTCACAAAGTTTGATTAAAAATGATATTTCGGTTGCGAGCATTACCACAAGAGCATAATCCAATGGGTTTTTTTTTCTAAAGAATGACCAGTGATTGCTATATTTATAACTTGTGCTGCAAAGTTTGGCTAATGTTACCATTCTTAAGCCTCTTGGTTGCCATAGAAACTGTCTCAGCTTTCAGTTGGGCATCTTTGGAGAATTAATTGCATTTTGAGTTCAAACACTTGCTGTCGGTTAGTCTCTGCTCTGTGGATCTGTGAACATTTCTGGATAATGAATTGGATAAGCCAAGAAAAAATCTACACATTATCGATATCGGAAATTAAACATTTACATGTCTCATTATTTGTTTTTTGTTTAGATGACCTTCTCATCACAGAATCAGCACAGCCATGAGTGTGTGCAAATGTGTCAGAAACCTGTGTGCATATAGAAAGGCTTTAGACGATGTTACTTTGCATATGTCAATTTAAACGTGGCTGCTGTATAAAACAAATTAATTGCTTTGACATTCAACAGGTCTCCGCATTGACTGAGTGGGAACAGAGCACTTTATGGAAATTAGTTTCCATTTAATAAAGAATATATCAGTAAATATACATAGACATGCGGGCAGGCATTCAACATAAAGTTACCTCCCAAAAAAGTAAATAATGAAGAAACGCAAATTTTTAAAAAGTGTGTGTGTGTGTGTGTGTGTGTCTGTCTGTCTTTCCTTACAGTAGTGATCAGGGCCGGACTGGGAGAAAAATTCGGCCCGGGCATTTTTTTAACACGGCGGCCCACTAAAAAGGGGGCGGGGCAGAGGAGGTGTGTTTTGTCACCAATGACAGACACGCCTCCTCTCAAAGTGAGCATGTTGGTTCAATGCTCTTCCAGGGCAGACCATACGCAGAGCTCTGCTGAAGAGCTCTAGCATGAGAAAAAAGTCCTGTATTTGTTTTGCACAGTGCAAGCAAATTTAATAACATGCTTGCACTGTGTTTCCTTGCAACTTGTCTCTGGTGTCTCTATAAATGGATACCAGGAGACAAAAAGGCCAGGAAAGAGTATTGTGCATGTGTTTGGAGCCTGCTTGTGGTATTGCGTGTGTGCAGAGTGAGCTGGTCGTGGTGTGGTATTGTGTAATAAGGTCGGTTTTAGTCGTGTTGTGTTTGTGGTGTAATGTGATGCATATGTGGCTATGGGCTGTAGAGAATGTGTGTATTGGGGATATAGCAAGTGTGTGCATACAGGCTATAGTGTGTGTGTGTGTTTAGGGGTGTAGTATGTGCTTGCTTACAAGGAATCTAGTGTGTGTATAGGGGATCCAGAGTGTGTATGTTAAAGGACCACTATAGTGCCAGGAAAACATACTCGTTTTCCTTGCACTATAGTGCCCTGAGGGTGCCCCCACCCTCAGGGACCCCCTCCCGTCCGGCTCTGGAAAGGGGAAAGGGGTTAAAACTTACCTTTTTTCAGCGCCGGGCGGGGAGCTCTCCTCCTCCGATCGGCTAAATGCGCACGTGCGGCAAGAGCTGCGTGCGCATTCAGCCGATCGCATAGGAAAGCATTTATAATGCTTTCCTATGGACGCTTGCGTGCTCTCACTGTGATTTTTCACAGGGAAAAGCACGCAAGCGCCTCTAGCGGCTGTCAATGAGACAGCTGCTAGAGGCTTTGGGGGAAGGCTTAACCCATTGATAAACATAGCAGTTTCTCTGAAACTGCTATGTTTATAAAACAATGGGTTAACCCTAGAAGGACCTGGCACCAAGACCACTTCATTAAGCTGAAGTGGTCTGGGTGGCTAGAGTGGTCCTTTAAGAGTGTAGTGTGTGCGCGTGTATACATACATTATATATATATATATATATATATATATATATATATATATTTGGAAGTATTGTGTATGTTTGTGGTGCAGTGTGTTGGGGGGGGTTCTGTGTGTATGTGAGGGGTGCAGTATGTGTGTGTGAGAGTGCGGTGTGTGATGGGTGTGAGAGTGCCGGGTGTGAGTGATGGGTGTGAGAGTGCCGTGTGTGAGTGAAGGGTGTGAGAATGCTGTGTGTGAGTGATGGATGGGAGAATGCCGTGTGTGAGTGATGGGTGTGAGAATGCTGTGTGTGAGTGATGGATGGGAGAATGCCGTGTGTGAGTGATGGGTGTGAGAATGCTGTGTGTGAGTGATGGATGTGAGTGTGCTGTGTGAGATGGGTATGTGAGATGGGTGTGAGAGTGCTGTGTGTGTGTGAGTGCTCTGTGAGAGTGCTGTGAGAGAATGCTGTGTGTGATGGGTGTGAGAGTGATGGGTGTGAGAGTGCTGTGTGTGATGGGTGTGAGAGTGCTGTGAGAGTGTTGTGTGTGTGTGAGTGCTCTGTGAGAGTGCTGTGAGTGTGATGGGTGTGAGAGAGTGCTGTGTGTGTGTTAAAGTGCTGTGTGTGATGGGTGTGAGAGTGCTGTGTGAGAGAGAGTGCTGTGTGTGTGTGAGAGTGCTCTGTGAGAGTGCTGTGTGTGAGAGAGAGTGCTGTGTGTGATGGGTGTGAGAGTGCTGTGTGAGAGAGAGTGCTGTGTGTGTGTGAGAGTGCTGTGTGTGATGGGTGTGAGAGAGAGTGCTGTGTGTGATGGGTGAGAGTGCTGTATAAATGTTATTGTGTGTATGTAAGGGGGGTAAATAATAAAAAAAAACAGGTATTATTCCCCCCCCCTCCCTTCTTACCTTTAGCCTGGGAGGGGGGGACCGGCTGGGACTGGAGGCGGGGAGGCAGTGTTCCCTGGTGGTCCTCGTGGGTGAGTGAACTCCTCGCGAGATCCGGTCGTTGCCATGGCAACGCGCCGGATCTCGCGAGAGGATCCCGGCGGAGCCGCAAATTAGAGCTCCGCCGGGTCCTCTCTCCAGCCTGGCTGGCTGTCTCCCTCCCTCCCTCCCCGCCGGCGGCCGCATGTGGGCCGGTGAGGGAGATCCTTGATCTCCCCACCGGCCTGTCGTGGCAAACAGCGGGGCCGGCGCTCGGATAGTGCCGGCCCTGCATAGACCGGCAGGGGAGATCCTGGGACCTCCCCTGCCGGCCTCGGCCCCACGGCCACCGCGGCCCACCGGGCATTTGCCCGGTGTGCCCGATGGCCAGTCCGGGCCTGGTAGTGATGGTGCGCAACAACAAAAAATCGTATTCACTATGGACCTTTTATAGAGAGTGAAAGTAACCCTGTGTACATGAAATGAGGTGTTTACAGAGTGGAAATATTATAAATAATTGAAAACCAAACAGTGGTTGTGGTAAAACAAAGCACAATCTGTAGGTATACTTGCAAACATGGAAATCACTCTGACACCTATTAAGGAGACAAAAACAGAAAGAGAGCTCCTAGTGCAGCGTAGTAATTCACTTATAAATATATAAAATAAAGCAAACAGAGGTGCCCTTTAGGTGTTACACTCACAAGATTGGAGTGGTAAAAGCACATCTCGTTGCTATAGCACTCAGGGAGGATCAGCCCCTAGAGTACGTGGGATCCGTGGAAAGGAAGCTTGCAATCCGGATCTCAGGTAAGTATACTTTATTAATAGCAATTAAAAAACAGCAAACCTTGTTGTGGAGTTAGTTAGTCCGCTCACCAGCCTCAGGAAACCACAAAGAAAGTTCCATATACTCATGTAATGTAAAAAAATCTTCCAGCTGCTATCCTGGCTGCTGTTGCCGACTGTCTCCAAATCACTTCCTGGTTCC